>JAQJVL010005362.1:0-36003 GCA_035578905.1 Stictocephala bisonia | reverse complement strand
AACGCTGAATCGGACAAGAATTATCAGGTAGAGTCTGTGCTGTTTGCTGAATTTATATGTGTTTGAGATGGGAATAACGTAAGCTAAGTAGGGATATACGAGCTCGTATGTTGATAAAAAACGTTACGCAATAAATATTCCTGTACTAAGCGTTTTTGCAACACATATACAATATGGCTGTGGAACTGAGTCGATCATCCAACACAAGTCCCATAAACTTAACGCTATTACTTGTATAAACTGTTGTTTTGTCCAAAAGAACTGTGAGATCACGTAAGGATCACTCTGTTAAGCCAAAGTGTATACTTGTGTGTTTTTTTATTATTTTTAAATTTTTTTATGAGTTCACACTGAATAGGTTTTTGTAAAACCACAATATTAATTTACTAGCTTCAAAAACTAGAATCTGTTCTAAATTAATAAAATTATAACTGGATATTGAAAGAGAGTTGACGTTCACGAAAAGCGAGAGTTTAGCAGAAATGCCTTAGTAAAGGTTAGGTTACTAATGAATAAAAGAAACAGAAGTGAACCCAGTACGGAGCCCTGTGGCACTCCCCCCTTGTCCGTCATCATCTCCGTATTAGTGGATAGATACCGCTTCCTCTCTTGGAGTCTACTCTTCACTCAACTCCCACATCACTCAACTTTTGCAAAAACATCAAAGAACTCACTCAGAACAAATAATATACCATATGCGTAGTTCTTAGAGTCTGGATGATTATCACATTGCTAATGAATTGAACATAGAAGTCTTTGTAAACCTGTTGTTTTTACAAATCTGTCCTGGTTTTCGGATATCATTTCATGGACGTTCAAAAATTCCACAACCTTATCAACATGGCTATTTCAAATATCTTTAAGAGAACGAACTCCATAGATAAAGGTGCCACCATAACTGTGGCAGCTCTCTGTGTTACCTTTCTTATAAACAGGTCTACCTACTGATTTTTTCAAACTCTTAGGAAATATTTCAGTTGAGAGAGAAAAATTTATAACCTAACATAGGGGCTTTAACAGGCGATTACGGCAGTTTTCTTATAGGAAAGTGAGCTACTGATAACCTTTTATTTTGTAAGGACTTTATTACACTAATATTTGTAATTACTCTATTGTGCGTAAAGACAGTTTGCAAAAATTGTATAGCGATCGTCAATCTAACTTCATATTTCTGTCTCAGTTAAAGGTTCATATTTCTGTCAGGTTAAAGAAGAATAGAGATATAACAATTTTTTTTCCTGAGGTATTGTTGGTAGTTGCCCGTTTGGATACGGTTTAGTTTTGTTGCCTATACTCGAAAAGAGTTCAATGAAAACGTCACAGAACTCATCAGGATGAAATATTTGCTTATCAATTTTAGTTCCAAGTCTTATTTCTGATAGATTTCTCTTGATGTAGAGTTTTTTTTACATTTTTCAGGCAGCTTTCAATCTATTTCTAGATTGCCCAATTTTACGTAGAGTTTAATTTTAGACCTGATCTTGTGGATCATAGTGATCATAAATATATATTGATACTTTCTGTACATTTTATATAAATTTATTGTTGATTCAAGATTTTTTTTTATACATCAAAATAGCTGATCATTTACTGCTAAAATCATGTGTGAGAATTATTTTCTTAAGAATAGTTTTTTCTTAGCTTTTTTCGTTTCTCTTGAAGTGCTACGCCAGAAAAGTATGTTATATTAAATTGGAAAGTGTCATATTTCGTTCCAAGACAACAGCAGCATACATTTCATGTTTTTTTTTAAGTAGGCGGTTAAATACATGTCGTATTACTAGCACACGTGTTAGAAGCGCACAAGGGTCAAAGCGTGTTAGGAGGGCCGTTAACGAGTTGCGCGCAATCCTACCTGCCTTAATTGCTGTGTCCCAGAGAGGCCCCAAACCAGTGCTCGAGTTACGCGCAATACCGGTCTCAGGTAGGCCGTTCAGTCTTGACCGCTCAAAAATACAACTTAGACTCCAAACTGTGAAAAAGATATATTTCCGTAAATATCACATCCCACCACAAATACCTTGAATTGTCATCTGATTCCGAATAGCACTAAACTGATACCACTTTTTATACCTTTTCGGTTATTTGTGTAACTTATTTACAGTGTTTAGTATTAAGCAGTAAGTTCTGATATAGAAGCTTTTTACTTAGTAACATAAAACGTAGTTGAATAATTTAAAATTTACTACTTTACATTATTTCAAGTTAATTAACAAATACAACACAAACACACTAATAATCTTTCGTCCTTTTGTACAGACACTGAATTTTTTACTAGATTGTTTTTAATATCTTGAAGAAGGATTAAAGGTTATCCTTGAATTTTATCACATATTTATTAATATATTGATGAGACAATGATTTTTATCTCTTATATAATAAAGCTATCTGAAAACTAAACATTTTTTAAGAGAAGCAATATTCTACTATGTTGAATGGTTTTTCACTATTAAAATTCAATTGTACTGATTTATTGATTATTAAGCTCGTTTAAACAGTATAATATGCTCTATAAAATGTCCTTAGAATAAGCAGTATATTTGTCAAATAAAAATAATTATAGATAATAATTTATGTTTCATAGAGAAACGTCAAGTACAAAGGTTACAATAATAGGCCATACATTATTTGAATGCTATTCTTTATTGATGTCAAAATTCATAAAATAAAAATCATTATTACATAATATATCTACACAGATACTTTGAAGCTTATACTTGTCATAAAATCTTGGAGTTGACTAATGGCTTTGTTCTGGTAATGAGTATTTTTTTTATTGATGAATCTTTTTTTAGTACGCGTCTTTTTGTCCTAATGACATGTCCACTCGTGTTTTATGAAATGTAGGTGTCTATTTGAATTTGCCAACAAACATGTAATAAAAACAACTAGTTTTGGCTGTAGTGATGGACATAAATTGTTAAATTTACAATGAAAGGTCTTACATCTCCTTTCCAAGAGAATTGGAAACTTTAGTCATTTAAAACTAGCTGCGCGCATCTCGAGCACTAGTTTTATGGCCCTCTTAGGAACTGCGCGCAACTCGAGCACTAGTTTTATGGCCCTCGTGGGTACTGCGCGCAACTCGAGCATCCCTTTACGGACGCTAGTTCATAAAGCGCGCAACTCGAGCACGCCCGTTAAGAACGCTGACCTGCCGGCTGTCTGGTATAATCTCCTGGCACTATATCGATTTTACAAGGTTGTGTGCATATCTTAGTGCAAATTTAAACATCTGTGGATTGAAAATGTAATTAAAGATAAACATAACAATTGAAAAAGTAAATAAATAAAATAATAATAACAATAAATAAATAAACGATTTATTGCTTAGTAACAATTTTTAACATGTCATGCAATCGTCAATATAATATAAGTATAATATATAAAATATATTAAAATTCTAAAACTAAACAACAAATTGACATTTACCCGACATTCAAATATGTATATTTCTAATATTCATACAGCCACAATCACACTGCCTTCCTGTCCTACTATGTAATCTTCCCAGCGACTCATCATGAACTCATCCACAGAATAGAACGCTTTAGACACCAAGAGGTGTCTAAGTGGAGTTTTGAATTGAGTTTGGTTATTAATTGGAAATCCTTCAGGGAGTTCGTTGATTAGTCTGACGCCAACCTGATGTGGCGTGTGGTATGATAGTGCCAATCTGTGTTGCTGTGTTCGGAGGTTGTCCCTGCCTCTAGTGTAGTATTGGTGAACGTTTCTGCCACAAATCAAGGAAGAACGTGATCTGCAGTATACCTCATACATATAAAGGCAAGGTAAAGTCAGCAATTTTAACTCCCTAAAAGAATTCCGGCACGACTCTCTGTGGTTCAATTTAGCAATTATTCTGACATACTTTTTTTTTTTTAAGTTTAAAAACTCTTTCAATTTTGCTTTTTGCACAACCTCCCCAAAGTCTCACTCCGTATGCCAGATGTGAATGCATCATTCCATGATTAAGTAGGCCATGATTAAGACGTTAGGCGCACAGAACTTTGCAAGATTGCGCAACGCATATATGCCTGAAGCAACTTTACCACAAACGTGGTCAATATTTATTTAATTAAGTAGTATTATTTAATTAAGTTTTTGTTTTTGTCTCACTTTAATACGACGATTTTAAGTGTTTTTAGTCCAACTTAAGGAGCGCATGTTTAGTAACATTTATTTCCAGTCATTGAGTGTAATTAAATGTTTATACGTGACATAGCAAGTGTAAGGCACAACAAATATTGACTTAGTTGGTATTAATGCAATCCTAATTAATTACCAAAGGGCTAATAGAAGAACCACGTGTTTAGTATACATTTATGTCAGTAGTCGCCTGATAGTGTTTAGAGTCAAGTAAAACTAGATTATTAAATCACCCCTTCTAAATATCGATAATATAATAAGTAGTTATTATTAACAAAAACGTTTAATGCTGTATATAGGCAATAATGTTGTGGCACTAATTTAACTAAATACAATGTTTTTCCAACTACTTCATATAATTATAACTCATTCCAGTAATATTCAAGCGGCCGGCGCAAGATATGTTAATTTATAAAACAAATTAAATAATTAACAATATTTTCTAAATATTATTTTACTGAGCAACATTTTTTAATCCTTATTGTATCACAATGCATTTTTATTATGTTCTTTCAATAACAATAACAAATATTTGTATAACAGACACAATCTCAAAGCAACATTGCACTTGCCATCTCGTTGTAAGTACTGTGTGTTAATTGCTACTGATAATTACACTTGCCATCTCGTTGTAAGTAGTGTGTGTTATTGCTACTGATAACTACACTTGCCATCTCATTGTAAGTACTGTACTGTGTGTTAATTGCTACTGATAATTACACTTGCCATCTCGTTGTAAGTAGTGTGTGTTATTGCTACTGATAATTACACTTGCCATCTCATTGTAAGTACTGTACTGTGTGTTAATTGCTACTGATAATTACACTTGCCATCTCGTTGTAACTACTGTACTGTGTGTTAATTGCTACTGATAATTACACTTGCCATCTCGTTGTAAGTACTGTACTGTGTGTTAATTGCTACTGATAATTACACTTGCCATCTCGTTGTAAGTACTGTACTGTGTTTTAATTGCTACTGGTAATTACACTTGCCATCTCGTTGTAAGTACTGTACTGTGTGTTAATTGCTACTGATAATTACACTTGCCATCTCGTTGTAAGTACTGTACTGTGTTTTAATTGCTACTGATAATTACACTTGCCATCTCGTTTTAAGTACTGTGTGTTAATTGCTACTGATAATTACACTTGCCATCTCGTTGTAAGTACTGTACTGTGTGTTAATTGCTAATGATGAGACTCACCCCCCCCCCCCCCCCCACCAAAGCTGGAAAGCGTGCCAATTGGGGGATGGCTCAAAACCAGTCGAGCGATGGGATCACGGGTGGCAGTTGGAGGGTCAAAATAAAACTCGGCAGCTGAGCAAAACTGATTTATATTTCAAAAGAACAAACAAAACTGACAGGCGGAAGGCCACAATAAAATTCTCACTTAAATAAATAACAACAACACCAAAATTAACGAGATAAAGACAAAAGCTACAAAAACCACAAACTCTACAAATACCAAAATTTACAATTAACAACTATATGGCCTATCTGCAGCCTAGCCACCCAAAACGTAAGACAATTTCTTAACAATTTAAAAATGAACATTTAGAAACAATTTAGATAACCCCCCAAATAAACCCCGGCAATTTAGCAAACATCCCCTTGATTCCACCGGGCCAGGGAGTAAGCCGGAATCCCTGGGCAGCTCCGAATTAGAAGTTAAGCAAAGCACAATAATCCCCTTTTGGTGAAGAATTTAAAAATTAAACAATTTAAAAAAATATATAACACGGTACCGTTCTAGTAAAACGTCCCTTCGAGACATCTATAATACCATTAACAACACAAAAATAAATAACGATCACTAGGCCTAAACATATAAATAAATAACATAACTTAACCATAGGGACCTAACAACTATAAAATCTAAAAAATATAACAACCAAATAAACTAATTAAACTAAATAACAATAAATATAAATATAAATAAATATTAACATCAAAAAAAACTTTTGTATTTTAAGTTTTTTTCCCCTTTAATAAAAAAAAAATCATATAGGTCCCCAGGGCTGTGTTATCACTTTGTCCAATCCGTTTAGGCCTCGGCCAAATTCAAGAGTTCCCCAAACTTTCTTTTCTTCTTAAATTTTAAATATATTTATATAGCAATGTCCCCAATGCGGTTTTACAAATCACTGTTCGGGGCAGTCCTTAGGCCTAGGCCTCCATAAAGGGTTCCGCACCATTTTCCTTTTTTATTTCTTTTTTATTTATTTATTTATTTATTTTATTTATTTATTTTTTTTTTTTCACAAATCAACCCCAGCTCAGCCGCCGGGAAAATAAGCTGGAACGCACTGACCTGAGGACAGAAGTCTTCTACCCAAAGAAGTAGAGAGGGCAGCACGGGGCAAACTTGCTCAATCACATGGTTCCCAGGCCAGGCTCGCAGTGTGGTAGGTAGAACTTTGCCCGGACGACCGGCTGAGGGTTGAAACGTCCTACTCAAGGACCCTGGACTGCAAGGCAACCACAGCACATTAAAAACAGTCCAGCCATCACAACAAAAATACTACACATAACCCCTAATACAGACATGGCAAAACAAAACGGAAACAGACAAAATTGTACATGATTGGCTCACACTAGAAACATAAAAGATCAATTTTTAGGCTATGAATAATTATGTTGGAAACTAGATTTAAGACAAATTACAAATTAACAAATTATAAAAGAATTAATTACGTATATGGACTTAAAATGACAAACTGAAAACTAGGCTATGGAAACAGGGGCAATATTTATAACATGAAAATCAAACTAAAGATAGGCTAGGTTATTGTCAATGAACAAAAATATGATATATCGGTAACTCCAACTGAAAAAAGGCTCAATAAACATTATACAGAACTACAATTGAAAATAAAACAAGATATAATAAAGCAATTACTGGTGAAACTGTAACATTGAGCACATGGCTTTAGCCTAGTCTGAGAAACATCTAGACAAAGAACCCAAATTTAACAAAACTCTGAAAACACAAGTAAGGACGATTAAATATTATTGAAACAAAATATTTTCACCAAAAGGGTGATTAGATATTAAAACTTACAAAATGAAAACTTACGTTTTAGGTGCCTTTAGCCTCGCATAACGAAATTCTGCAGGCAGCACAAGACAACTGAACAGACAGGCCAACCTGACCGAAGCTGGAACCAGGAACGAACGAAACCGGGCCAACGGCCACCAAAGTACGCGAAACGCAGGGCATGAGCGATCTCAGGCAGCCCGGCAGCCAATGACAAAAAAAACGAAATGTACCGGTCAAAAGACCCGGTACAACCTCCCTCTGCAAAACGCAACCCACCCAGGCAGGGGAGAAAACTCGGTACCTCAGGGAACCAAACAGAAGACGAAGAAGACCTCCGAAGAGTGGTGTTCCAAGGACGTCCAAGAGAAACTAAGAGGGGAAACCCCTCGAACAGGGAGCAAACTACCCTGACTGTCGGGCCCGACAAGAAAAAAAAAGAGAGAGAGACTCTCTCAGAACAGCCACCTAGGGCGCAGAGGTGATAAATCTCTTTGCCCCAAGAAACCCCCAGGAACACCAACTCCTGGACCAACCGTTCCCCGGAAAGCCTTAAGCTGGGACACATGGGCTTTCCTGAACACCCTGCCTGACTGGGGATCAACCAGCAGAGCAGTCACCGGTGACAAAAACCTGTCGATGCGGTGGGGACCAGACCACCGATAGCACAACTTTGCAGCTCTTCGTTCCGCGGCCGAACTGACCGGGTGAGCCTGACAAAGAACCAGATCTCCAACCTGAAAAGGGTTAGGAGTACGACCCTTATCATACCTCCTCCTTACTCTCTCTCTAGCACGTAGCAGGTTGCGCCGAGCAGCCCGCCACGTGGACACTACGTCAGTGGCACCTGGCGTGGGTAGAAGATCCTCTAGCCTCCACAAGTTGGACAAAGGGTTGTTAGGAGGGTAGCCATGTAGAATCTCGAAGGGAGTGGCATTGTGACTCTCATGCTTGGAAGAATTAAAAGCAAGCTGGAGCCAAGAGAGACTCTCATCCCAGGTGTTCTGCTTCTCAGCATGGAAGGTAATAAGGGCAGACCGAAGATTGCGGTTGAACCGCTCTGCATGAGAAGGCTGTGGGTAATAAGGAGAGGTAGTCACATGCCTGATACCATTGCCAAAACAGAACCTACGAAACTCGTGTGAGGTAAACTGGCTACCGTTGTCGGACACAAGAGTAGAAGGCACACCAAAGTGCTGGAAGAGTTGGGACTGGAGAGCACGGATGGTGGGTGAGCTTAGCCGTAGCACTCTGAAGTGGGAAAAGCCAAACAAACTTCGAGAAAGCATCCACACAAACAACTAGGTAGGAGCTACCTGACTTGCTACGGGGAAAAGGACCCACGTAGTCGATGAACACCTTCTCAAAAGGACGCTCGGCCACCTCAGAAGATAACAACCCTAACCTTGCATTCTGACTAGGCTTGCTGAGAGAGCACAGGTGACAAGCCCGCACTCTGCCCGCAACATCCCGGTCCATGCCCTTCCAGATGAAGTACCTACGAATCTTAGCGATGGTCCTATGAATGCCAAGATGACCGCCCACAAGAGAAGAGTGATAATATTGAAAGACCATCGGTACTAGATGACTAGGCAGCACTACACGGGGTTCACCCCTCTGTCGAGGACGGCAACAGAGTACCCCTTTGAACAGAAAATAGGGAGGGTGGGCACCTCCCTCTTGAAGCTCACCTAAGATGACTGACAGCTCAGGATCTTTCTGCTGATGGGACAGTAGGTCGTCAAAAGCCAGAGGAAAATCCAGAAGAACAGCACCACACTGAGCAACAGCCTCAGTCGGTGGATCACTGGGTTCTTGGTACATGCGGGAAAGAGCATCCGCGATGACATTCTGGGTACCCCTAAGATGTTGGACTCGGAACTTAAAAGCAGAAATTTTGACCACCCAGCGACCAATTTTCCCGAGCTGTCAGGGATGGGCAAGAAGCCAAGATAGTGCCTGATTGTCCGTCTCCAGCAAGAACTCAGCGTGTTCCAAGAAACGCCGAAACTTGTCCGTACCAAAGACAACAGCCAGACACTCTAACTCATAGATGGAAGAAGCTTTCTGTTCCTGGTGAGACAACGTCCTCGAAGCAAAAGCGATGGGCTGCCTGACCCCATCAAACTCCTGAGAAAGAACAGCAGCAATGGCGGAGGAGGAGGCATCAGTCTGAAGAATAAATTCTCTACTGAAATCAGGCATACGCAGGACAGGAGGTTGCATGATAGCCTCCTTGAGAGCATCAAAGGCAGTCTGCTGAGCTTGGCCCCACACAAAAGGGACACCTTTCTTCCGCAACTCGTTCAACGGGGCAGCAAGCTCGGCCACGTTAGGGATGAAGCGACGGTAAAAATTCACCATCCCCACAAAACGGGCAATCCCCTTGGCATCTCTGGGAGGAGGAAAATCCCGAATGCCCTGGGTCCTCGCAGGATCTATGCAGACGCCTCGAGAAGAGATAAGATGACCCAGAAAAGAAATCTCAGGACGAGCAAAAGTGACTTTCTCTGGATTGACGGTAAGGCCAGCTGATTTAAGGCGACTAAGAACTTCCTCCAGATGTTGCATGTGTTCCCCGAAAGTCTCACTGTAGACAAGAAGGTCGTCCAGGTAATTGAAGACAAACTTGAACTTCACATCATGGAAGATGGAATCAAGCAGACGAGTAAGAGTCTGGGCACCCACAGCAAGACCCATAGGAACCCTAGTGAACTGGTAAAGATTCCAGGGAACACAGAAGCTAGTCATAGGCCGTGATTCCTTCTTCAATGGAATCTGATGGTAGGCCTGGTTCAAATCAAACACACTGAAAAACTTAGCCTTACCGAACCAATCAAACGCAGAATGCAAATCAGGCAGAGGTACCGAGTCAATAGCGACCTTAGCGTTGAGCCTCCGATAATCCATCACAAGCCTAGACTTACCATTAGGCTTGGGCACAAGAAAAGCTGGACTGGCATAAGCGGAACGAGACGGTTCAATCACACCCTTGCTCAGAAGATCTTCAATCATAGCCCTCATAACCTCCATCTTTGGGGGAGCAAGTTTGTACGGATGACTTCTAACTGGCTGAGAATCGGTGAGGTGGATCTCATACTCCAGAAGAGAAGTGACCCCAAGCTCAGCCGTAAGCACATCAGGAAACCGCAAACACAGCCTCCTAATGGCCTCCGCCTGCTCAGGGGGGAGATGACCAACCGGATCCACCTTGGGTTGTTCGGGCTCACAACCCACCTCTCTGACTGCAGGAGGGCAGTCAGAATCACCTACTAGAGGCACAAAAACTCGCCGATTAAACTTGAAAAACATCTGGCGCTTCTGGAGGTCAAGCACCATACCACTCTTAGAAATAAAGTCTGCCCCTAGGATACAAGAAACCGCCAGGTCCTTGGCAACAAGAAAACCCCACCTCCAGGAAAATCCTTCAATTTTAAAATGTAATGACGCCTTTAGAAGTATGGGTAGAGGAGTTTGGGATGCCGTCCAGCACGTAATAGAAGAAGGCTCGGTGTGCCTGACAAGTCCTAAGGCGTCAAGGGACTCAAAAAGAGAAAGGCTGATAATACTGCATGCCGAACCAGAATCAAGAAGGGCTCGACACACCGTACCACCAAAAGATACAAAAACGCCAGGACACACCGAGGTGACCGCACTAAGTCCCAGGGAAGCCATGCCAGCAAGGCCCGAAAATCCCCGACACTCCTGCTATGGGCACGTGTCAAAGGCAAATGGCCACGGTCACTCGCAACAACGCGGGGAGCTACTGTGGAGGCAACCCCCCGCGCTGAGCGTTTCCCGCCCCACGACCTCGAGCACGTGGACAGTCACGTCGAATGTGACCAGGTTGGCCACAAGCAAAACACACAACCGGAGGCCGAGAACCACGACCCTCCACTGGCTGACTCACACCTACCGACATAGCCGGTCGACGGGTGGGGAGAGCACGATGACTCTCATGATCCCTCCCTTGCTGGTCTGAGAACTGCACGCTGCGCGAAACAATGCACAGCTGATGCAGCTCCCGAAAAGTCGAAGGAACACCAGCAAAAACCAATCTGCACCGTTCTTCGGGAGAAATGCCATCCAGGATGACACGAACGGTGTCAGCTTCAGAAAGTGTGAGGCGCAACGCTTGCCGAGCTTCCTTGACTGAAGAGACATAGGCTACCAGAGACTCGCCCCTACCCTGCGACCGATAAAATCTGTCCATGACCATCCTCTCCCTGGTCCTGGTTCATACTGTGAGCCAGTGTTCCTGGCTCACAGTATGAATCCGCTACTTTTGGGTCATCGCAACCAGTAGTTCTTGGCACGTGTGTTATTTAGGTTCAGGCATTTGTGTGCGCACATCCAGGAATGTGTGGTGAGTGTTCCTGGCTCACAGTATGAATCCGCTACTTTTGGGTCATCGCAACCAGTAGTTCTTGGCACGTGTGTAATCCGTGGAAATATTGTCTACGTTCAGTTATATCTGCCCTTACTACTGACTTTTAATTTCGTTCACAATGGCAGTAAAAACACATTTCTTGGGCGGAAGAAATCCAAAATATTTTATGTACAGTTCTTTAAATAGATGAAACAGAAGGTTTGACCCATCATCCATATTTGAGGTTGGGATGAGGAGTAATAGTCCTCACTCTACATACAATAAAGACATTAAATTATATTTATAGCACAAAATACGTAAGACAGGACTCACATGCCACGAGTATCTAATACGGCAACATGCCACGAACTTCGTATAATCAAGAGTCGGGGACACGTGCACTTAGTGGTTTTAACACTATATGTGCATTGCACGCCGTGCGCTACACACTGTAGATGCAGTTCGCTGTGTCGTGCCGTAAGTCGGTGTTCAAATGTGATAGTTTGGATTCAACATGACCAGCCTCGCCTGTAGCAGTGTTGTTGATTGGTGCGAAGCATGAGATAGCAAGGTAAAACAGAAGAGGAGGCGAATATGGCCTAAACATTGGTTGAAGGACTGTACCGGGTCGTTTTGACCGGTACATTTTTCGCTTTTTTCGTCGTTGTCTGCCAGGCTGCCTGAGTTCGCTCACGCTCTGCATTTTGCGTAAGTTGGTGGTCGTTGGCCCGGTTCCGTTTCGTTCCGTGTTCCAGCAGCTTCAGTGAGGTTGGCCTGTCTTCATTTGTCTTGTGCTGCCGATCAACTTAACTATGCGTGGCTGAGAGACACTGTAACGTAAGTGTTCATTTTGTAAATTTCTAATATCGAATCACCCTTTTGGTGAGAATATTTTGTTTCCATCATATTAATCGTTCTTGCTTGTGTTTTAGGGTTTTGTTAAATTTGTATTTTCTTTGTCTAGTTTAGTTAACCTATGTTTGAGCCATGTGCTCCAGGTTACAGGTTTACCAGTAATTGCTTTATTATATCTTGTTTTATTTTCAATTGTAATTCTGTATGATGTTTATTGAGCCTTTTTACAGTTGTAGTTACCGATTTACCATATTTTTTGTTCATTGACAATAACCTAGCCTATCTTTAGCTTTTCATGTTAATTCCTATTGCTCATGTTCCATAGCCTGGTTTTCAGTTTGTCATTTTAAGTTCATATACGTAATTAATTCTTTGATAATTTGTTAATCTGTAATTCGTCTTGGATCTGAGTTTCCAACCTAAGTTTTCATAGCCTAAAAATAGATCTTTTAATTTTCTGGTGTGTTAATCATGTATAGTTTTGTCTTTTCTTGTTTTGTTTTTTCATTTCATGTTTATTAGTTGTTATGGGTATTATTTTTGTAAAAGGGTTTGGCTGTACTGGTTTTAATTGTGCTGTGGTGTTGCCCTACAGTCCAGGGTCCTCGAGTGGGACGTTCAGCCCTCGGCCTGCCGTCCGGGGATTGCCGACCTTCTGCACTGCTAGCCTGGCCTGAGGACCATGTTGGAGTCTGGAGTCGCCAGCTACCCGCTCTACATCTGTGGTGGTAGAAGTCTTCTGTCCTCAGGTCAGTGCGTTCTATGTAGTTTCCCGGCGGCTGAGCTGAGGGGTTTTGGTGATATTTATATATAAAAAAAAAAGAAAGATAACCAAAGAAAAAAATGGACGTGAAATCTGAGAAAAAAAAAGGAGAATAAACAAGTTTGTGAAAATATTGAGGTGGCCTAGGCCTAAAACTGGAACTTTGGCAGTGATTTAGGAAACAGCCATTGGGGACTTACAATTTTTTTTATTAAAGGGAAAAGGAAGCGTGAAATACAAAAAGAACTTTTTGGATGTTAATTTTCATTTATACTTCTTGTTATTAATTAATTAAGTATTTATTGTTACATTTTTTAGATTTTATATTTTGTTAAGTCCCTGTGGTTAAGTATGTTATTTATTTCTATGTTCAGGCCTAGTGATAGTTATGGTTATTTATTATTTTTTGTTAAGTGTATTAGGGGGTTTTGAAGTGATTTTTTACTCGAACGGTACCGTGTTAGATTTTCTTTTAAATTATTTAATTTTTAAACTTTCACCAAAAGGGGATTATTGTTCTTTGCTTAACTTTCAATTTGGAGCTGCCCAGGGATGCCGGCTTACTCCCTGGCCTCGGTGGAATCAAGGGATATGTGGGCTAAATTGCCGGTTTAATTGTTGTTTTCCAGACGTTTTCTAAATTTTCACTTTTATTTGGGGTTATCTAAATTTGTTTCTAAGTTTGTCACCTTTTAAATTTTGTTAATAAATTTTCCTTACGTTTTGGGAGTCTCAGGCCAAACTGCAGATAGGCCATACAAAAATTGATTGTTAAATTTTGGTATTTGTGGAGTTTGTTGTTTCTGTAGTTTATGTGTTGTATCTTGTTAATTTAGTGTTTATGGTTATTGATTTAAGTGCTAATTTATATTGGGGCCTTCTGCCCGTTAATATTGTGGCCTTCTGCCTAATTTTGTTTTGGCCTTCTGCCTGCCAAGTTTTGCTTACTTGTTGATTTTTTGGTAATAAACTAGTTTTGCTCAGCTGCCGAGTGTTATTTTGACCCTCCAACTGCCACCCGTGATCCCATCGCTCGACTTGTTTTGAGCCATCCCCCGGTTGGCACGCTTTCCAGCTTTGGTGGGGGGGATGGGTCTCAGGACAAAGAATAGTATTCTGACATGACAGTCCTGAAATTTATATAAAAAGTACAACCAAGTACCCCTTGCTGTAGCGCTTGGTATATAACCTCAAAATATGATCCACTCTCAGCATGTGGCACGAGACTGTCCCACATCGAGTAGAGTATTGGCCGCTTTACATATCTTCTAAAAATACTAATGACTAAAAATCCTACAAGCTCTAATTTTGTCTTTTGAATATTTTGATGTATATGTTAAATTTGTGTTTCAAACTAATGTTGAAATCATCTATCCAGCCACGCCGGTCAGCGACGAAGAAATCAAGTACTAAGAATCACTAAAATAGGTAGTAAGTTTGGTGTGTAAAAAACTAGGTAGTGGTTAAGATGAAACAATGACGAGCAATGTAACGATTCATTATTTAAATTTCCATATAACTATAAACTTACGCTGAAGCATACCACTTAAAAGCCCATTAAATATCACGAACTGCAAAACACAAGTCATTGACATGCTCATAACAATACTTAAACCTGCTTGTTTACTCAACATTACTTTTAAATAACAACTTCCTCATTATTTGAGTTAAGTTCTGAGTTGGTAAAATATTTTGGACACTTTTTAGATCGAATATTAAATTTTTTGTTTGTAAGAAATATTGATTGGAAATCTACACGTCGAGTATCACACTGGCAGTGAATGCTATATGACGTAAGGAGGAGCTCTATGGTAAGCCAACAACCTTGTTGTAAATACCCTACATTAAACAATATTATTTCCAAAATGCAATGTAAACCTGTAACATTATATTGATTATTGTTGGAAGTCTGTACAATGCTAAACGGTAATGCTGGATCTACAGTAAGGACCTACTATTCATATTTCAGTAGTTCAGCTGTCAAATGACGATATTTCTATGATAAATAAAACTTAAGCATACAATTAGGTAATAAGAAACACCCCATATTCACCACACCCCAGTAGTACATATGACAATAAGAAACACCCCATATCCACCACACCCCAGTAGTACATATGTCAATAAGAAACACCCCATATTCACCACACCCCAGTAGTACATATGACAATAAGAAATAATCCCTCAATTCTTTATAATTTTGATGACCCTTAGAAGGACCAAATTTTTGTTGGCAGCTGACATAGATGGGCACCACCCAGGAGACACATACAGTACAGGTTAAGGAATTCTGCTGACGCGAACTACATCGTTCCTCTAGATTTACAACAAAATATGACCTATTTTTAATGACACCACCCCTGTTGAACAGACTGGTTTCAGATCAGGTGGAAATTGCTGCGATCAGGTACTTTCCCTAACAAAATTCATATATGCAGACTATATTGCTCTCGCAACTCAACAAGAAGATATAAAAAAAAAAAAAACGAACACTTACACTTTATTTAGCCACTCTCAATAATTATTATAGAACATGGAAACTAAAGCCCAACCCAACAAAGTCAGAAGTAGCTTGCTTTCCCCTGAGTAATAGACTAGCTAATATAAAATTTTAACATCGTTTTTAATGTTGTATGAGGCTGATACACAATGAGCATCCATAGTACTTGGTTTAGATTAATCTCTCTGTTTTAAAGTCACATACAGAAAACAGCAGAGAAAGTGAAAACCAGAACTAACATTGTGCAACAACTTGCTGGATCAACGTGGGGTGCCGATACTCAATTTCTGCGTACTACAGCTTAGTCCTTGGTTTATTCTCCTGCTGAATATTATACTCTCGTGTGGCTTAACAGTACACATGTACGAGAGTTTGATATACAACTAAATAGGGCGTTGGGGGTACCAGCAGTTCCCTCATTGTAACCCACCTACCATGGTTTCCAGTGCTGTGCAACATAGCTTCTCCAGATATAAGACGCAAAGAAGCACTTCTCAGAGTTGAAAAAGATCTTATCTACTCCGAATCTCCCAATCTCCCAATTTAGAAAGATGTCCCTCAGCGTTTTTTTTTTTTTTTTTTTTTTTTTTTTTTTTTTTTTTTTTTTTTTTTTTTTACTTCACTCGCCAGTTGACATGGGCCTACAGGCCTGTGCGTCAACTTTATTCAACGAGTGAAGTACCAACCGTTGGCTCAGTGGGGATTCGAACCTTGGACCTTGCCCTCCACAGTCCGAAGCCTTAGCCACTGAGCCACCACGCCGTGAAGGCCAACTTAAACCTAGAACACTTCTTTGACTAGCTTGCCAGTTAATATTAAACGAGTTTTCTCCATATTAGTTGTGATGTGATAAATGGCCGAAACAAGTTTCTGCTATCAGACTCTACGGCCGTCATCGGTGGAATGAACCTTCCTCGCAAGTAACGGGCTTTGTTGAGTCGTTTTCGCAAGGGGGTGGAAAGATGCAACTTTTGGAAAAATAAGTGGGAATGACAAATGATCCGTCGTGTGATAGCGGAGTCGAGGTTCAAACTATGGATCACATAGTTAAGGTGGTGCAATCGGTTTTCGGTAAATAAATTATTTTCAACTTTTGTAATCAAAATTATTTAATGTAACTGTCATTGAGACAGGAAAAATATTTAAAAAATGTCTAACCACTACATCAGAACTTGTGGCCTTATGAAGTGGTGAATTTAGCTGATTTTAAATCAACTATAACAAAATCCGTTCAAAGTACAAATTAAATGTTTTATAACAACGTTTATTACACATAACTGAATGGATTAAATTGTTTTTCATAAAAAAAAGTGCGCACATAATTTATTGCAACACAGGCTATCATAATTTTAAAGGTAAAAAATGGGATATTTTACCTTTAAAATTATAAATATTTTTACATTTTTTTAAAGCTTAAAAACATCTTAATCCCTTCAACTGAAGAAAAAATAACTATGTGTAAAAACGTAGTTATATAAATTTAAATTTGTACTTTGAACGGTTTTGTCTTACTGCTGATATAAAATAAGCAAAATTCCCCACTTCAAAAGGTCACAAGTTCTTATGTAGAGGTTAAAAAAAGTTTTTTGATAATATTCCTGACTCAAGGGAATGTAAATTAACTAATTTTAAAAAATTGGGAAATAATTAACACATCAAAAACCGATTGAACCACCTTAATGATTGCGCATTGCATTCTTTTCAGGGGAGATTAGCTGGCGTTGAATGGTTACAAACACGGAAATGGTTCTGTGACGGGAAATCGATATTTAAACTCTAAGACTCAATTTATACTTCAAGTTTCTTTTTATATATATAGTCTATTGGTGTGTTTTTAATTTTTATTAGTTTGGTAGCTAGCAGAGGTTATTTATGGATTATTATTATGCTTGTATGGCTAATATAAGGTTTACACACAGTCGTAGGATGGACACTATAAATGTATGTCCATATTAAATGTCTAGAACCAGACCTTCATTGTAACTTTTTAAACCAGCGTTATTTTTAAAGAGCGAAGAACCTTTTGAGGTCGTATTTGTGGGTTTATGTTCTATTACTTAAGACCTGTAATTTGATTACTACTCAACCTATGCTCTCCTTTAAGATTTTCTTCTGATTCTTTGCGGGCCGTCCCCCTGATACGACAAAAAAATTATAGCTACTTCAAAAAGTAGATTTATAAGTGCAGTAATAATGTACAACATTTTATTGCTTTATCTGTAATCGGTCAGATATTATTAAGCCGGTCCGGAACTTTTCTTCCACCTCGTATTGAGACGAGGTAGCCATTTGTCAAAATTACTCAAGATCTAAACGTTATAAAAAACTAAACTAATGTGCATTTCCATTTAATTTATGTTCAAAAATCGAAATCATTTATACCTGAAACCACAGATGTAGATTTAAATGCCGCATCTGTTAGTGTCTAGAAGTTCATGATGTTCTGAAAAATTAAATAATTGTGGTGCAGTTTCTCATGATAGTGTGGCGAAAACCTATATATAACCGAAGCCATTGACTGACCAACTAATTAGTAAACAAGTTCCTTGAAGGACACAACATTACCTAGTCCGCCCGTGCACTTGGACCACGCAGTCCTTGTGGTTCACCTTCTGCCGAGTAAACAGCCAGAGCCTACGCAGTGGGAAGATGTAGAAAAAAAGAAAAAAAAAACTTTGAAAAAAGGTCAGGTACGCGTTTACCTTGAGTCACTGCATTTACACCAGGATCAAGAACGATAGTCAAATGTCAAGTTTGCCCGCATACAGTACTAAAGTACTATTAGTACCGAAGAGAAGTCGGGCTGCGTATTTGCCGTTATGTAAATTCCTAGAGATGGAGGTGTATTGACTTAACAATGATGAGGTATTCGTAGACTCAACATTGAAATACTAAATTATAAAATTTGATTTGTTTTAAGAATTCACACAATACTTAAACTATAAACCACTAATTTTAAACCAAACAATTTGTATTAACGAATCAAATGGGGAATGTCCCAGCATTTTGTTTAGCAATGATTAATCATCAAATGAAGTAGAAAGTTCACATGTATGGGCAAGTAATATTTCAACTTATATGTATTTAATCTTAACTTAACAACCCATGGTGGAAGTGATTACAACCTAACCTCATCCACACTCATACCATCAATACGAATAACGCTGTGACGGTGTCTTATGTGTAGGAATGTAAAAACCAGAAGGCACCGACTGATAATTAATGTGACGACGCTTATTATTTTCTTGTAGGTCAAAACCACGTGACCAACATCAAAGGTAAATTATTTATAACTAAGAAATAAAATATATTACCTTGTTCAATCACTTTTATTTAATATATAATCAGGGCCGCATTTAGCTTCATGACACCCTTAGGCCGGCCAGGTTCCGCTCCCCCCCCCCCATCTCCAACGACTAATTACGTTTGTCTCCTACGTACAATTGTGGTAATATAAGACACGTAGAATAGGAACCGTATTTGAATATATTATCAAGCAAAAATATAAGTTTATTTAAAAAATGAATCATTCGAACTACTAACTATTTTTGATTATTTTCTCTACATCTGTATCGCATTTTTTATTGTAGAACTATTAGCGGTAAAGTTTATGTTTTCCCTTTTATCGAACTTCAAGAGGAACAATTTACTTATTTTATAATTACAACATTTGAAATAGGTAAATAATATGATTTATTGTCTATATTATCATAAAATACTCAACTCCTAATAAAAGGGATAAATTAAAAAAAGTTAACATACGATAAAAATTGTTATGTATTTGTATTTTTTATAATTTTTTTACATGACATGAATAGTACAGTAGTAGGAAATAAGTCCTTTTTATTTCTTCAATCTACAACTAAAATACTTTCCTCCAAGCCTTCTGAGCTGTAATCTATCTTTGCGGAAATTTCAGATTCTATACACAAAATAGACAAAGCGTTGTAGCCGGAATCGAAAGACAAATTGGTAACACTATATCAATATTCAGGTAGATATCTTGAAGAGAATGGTACCTGAGGTAAGTTGAAATGCCTATCAACAGTATCTTCAAACTTCTCACCAGATACTGCATAGTATGATTGAAAATGGCAGCACTCATCGATGAAGTCATCTTCAACATCATTTCGGTAAGTTTCTAAGAGATTTTGAGCTTTCGATCTCAAAATAATTTCTTCTACATTTCATAAATATTTTACGATTTGTGTTAGGAAATTAAATTTATCTTGGTATTCATTGAATGACTTATAGCTTCTTTTAAATTCAACTATGACCTGATCAATTATGACTAAAATGTATTGATTTAAAAAAATATTCTCTGCCATCAAGTTCAAGCTTTTCAGATTCTCCGTCATCGTATTTTTTTTTCTTTTGAGAATCCTTTTACAGTCTTTTTCATAACTTTTATTTTCAACAATTTTAAGAGCAAGTGATTCATGATAATAATTTCTTTGAGGAGTGAAATATTCTAATAGAGACGCATACAGCTCTGTAACAGTTAGAACATCTATTGTCTGAGACTGTATTTTTTTTATACTTTATTAAGGTGATATAAAATTGTGTTCCAAAAGAAAACCATAAACGCTGTCTCAAATCTTTTAAATTTTTTAACAATTCCTACAGCTTCACATCGTGTGGTGGTTTTTTCTGTGGAGTCATTTTCTATTGAAATTAAAACGGATAAAATTTCATTCCATGACTCTCTGGCAAGCATCGTCCCTGGCCGACCACCGAGTAGTTGAAAGCTTTTTTAGTGTTTTTCCTTTATCGATCTCGGATATCAAATCCCATATTTTTGTCGAGCATGTAAAAAACATATAGCTCTCGAAGGATCATACAAAAATTACAAGCTTCACTACAAAAATCTGCTGCTGATGTCCCATCTAAATTTAATGAATGAGCTGCACATGACACAAAAATTGCCAAAGAGGCAAGCTCCTTTATTTTAGCTTGCAAGCCATTATTCGACGCATTGTCGTAGGACTACCCTCGACAGTCAGTGATATTAATATTAAAACTATTCAATTCTTTTAGTACAGCATTGAACATTTGTTCTGCTTTGTGACCCACGGAGGGGATAAATGTGAAAAATCGTTCACATGGAGAACCATCAGGTAGAACATATCTGAAAACAAGTGTTAGCTGGTCAATGTGAGATACATCAGGAGTAGAGTCAACTACAATACTAAAATACTTGACTTGTTTTAACTCCTCACATATTTTACTCTTCACTCTCTCAGCCTTTGTTTTTATTATTACATCACGTATAATAGATGATAAGTAATTTGTGTGACCAAAGCCAGGATTTACATGTCTTGAAATATGTTTTGCCAAGAAAGGGTCAAATTCAGCGATTAATTCCAAAACCATCAATTAACACCACACACACGCCCAGCCACCAACCAACCAGTGATCTCAGATTGAGGACCATGAGAACGGGACCTCTGACACTGGTATACAAGTATTATCAAACTGGAAGTGCGGCTGGACTCCAGGTAGCTAAACGGCGTTTAGCTGCACTCCCAGTTTGATAATACAAATACTATAGTATGGTTGATATACCATACACCGAGACACTGAATTAGGTTTAATAAATGAAATATATATTTATGATAACCCCAGTAGCGAGTGATTGCTATAGTGTTTTGCAGCTTATCATAGTATTAATGTTTACATTTTCGGTTTTTCTGTTGACATTTTACATTTGTAAATATATTTTTATATCAATGTTATATGAAAATTTGCCGCCCCTGGGTATTTTCCGACCTAGGCCACGGCCTACTCGGCCTTATGGGAAATACGGCCCTGTATATAATAATAAACCATTTTGGTTAGCTAGTTGTTGTTATTATTTATTACAGATGATGTAATAATAACAACTAGCTATTAATTATTAAATGTAAATTTACAACTAATAAATGTAAATATTGGAGTCTTTTTTTGCAATTTAATGGTGTCTAGATATCTTCCTGTTGTATTTATTAGTTAAGTATCTTTTCTTTGTTTCTGTATATATATGTATCAAATATAATGTTAGATTGGAAATATATTTGGTCATTAAGTAAATTATTTGGATCAGTCTTTTTTGCTTTGTAGATGGCTAATTCTTCTTTGACATCGAGTTTAAGGCTTTTCGGTAAGATTTGTAAGTTTATTTCTGGTCTTGGTAGACAGTCTTTATTAACGTATGAGGGGACATTCCGAAAAAGACCAATCAAAAATGTCGATAGAGTTTATTATTCTGATCTAGAAGGCTGTTTATTATTGACATTTCTAAATAACAAAACTATCGATGAATTAAATATATTCTATGTTAATTCGTCGGTAGTGTAGTTGGTTAAATCTCAGCTTCATGAGCTAAAAGTTCTCAGTTCGATACCAATTAGAGTTATAACAAATGTTGAAAGGGATCAGCTGATAACCACCAACTGTTCATTTGTCATTGGGCTATTAGTTAATTAATTAAGGAATAGTCGGCTTTAGTTTGTAACAATGACTGCATTCGCTCACCAACACTTATCCCAATCCATATTCGCCCATGTCTTGACTGCCGGCGTCTTATGAATAAATAAACAATAAAAAATAAATAAAAACTTTCTTGAAAATCCCAAGTTTGGATCAATTTCTTTAAACTAATGTACTTTATCAGCCATAATAAACATCGTTTGTTTAGAAAAGAAAGTCCATGCAAAGAGACTTTGCTTTGGAGTGATAAAATTCCTATAATTTTAAACATAAAATAATATCAGTGATTTAGCCCAACCACCCACCCCTACACGAACAGTGTTATTATCCCACCCACCTGTCTCTACACGAACACTGATATTAGCCCACCCACCCACCCCTACACGAACAGTGTTATTATCCCACCCACCTGTCTCTACACGAACACTGATATTAACCCACCCACCCTCCCCTATACGAACAGTGTTATTATCCCACCCACCCATCCCTACACGAACAGTGATATATATTATTGAAAATGTGTACATTATATGACCGAGATCTGATACTGAAGTCGTGTCGTCCCAAAATTTCAGTTAATGAAATAAGCAAGAAATAGTCTCAAAACTTCCGTAAGAAATATGCAGCCCTAATAACTTAGATAATGGTCTGCCTCCACTAATGGTCCATACGCACTAGTCTCTTCAACAGAAGAGCTAAGGTCATTGTTATATCATATGGTTTCTTAGTGTCTCTACTAATGGTCCATACGCACTAGTCTCTTCAACAGAAGAGGTAAGGTCATTGTTATATCATATAGTTTCTTAGTGCCTCTACTAATGGTCCATACGCACTAGTCTCTTCAACAGAAGAGCTAAGGTCATTGTTATATCCTATGGTTTCTTAGTGCCTCCACTAATGGTCCATACGCACTAGTCTCTTCGTGTCCGTTTGATAACTACGAGACCAGTACAACTAGTCACCTACATTTGATATGTTTGATATACAGTAATCAGTTATTGCAAATTTCAAAAGATACTTACATAAATAGATATATCTCTGATAAAAAAAAGTATGGGAATACAATTTCCTTTAAAAGTACATTTTCATTGTCTATCACGCAGGTATCAATGTTACGTATAGGAGCAAAAATTTATCTGAAAATGCAGTGTGAAGACTTTATTTTAGAGATGTTTCATTTTGAAAGTGCATGATCGGTAGCAATGGCTTTGGTCCATGACTGGTGACGGAGATATGAATTTATCTATGAAAGTTTCTGGTGACTAGAATTACTTCAGAAATTCCTTAATCACAAATGTTGAGTCCCCCGATTTTCTAGTACATTGTATTTCCTTGAAAAGCGTTCTGATTACTGTTTTCCTTGCAACGCCTCAGAGTTGAGCTTTCATGACCGTTGTTCTTATTGCAGAGACAGAAACAGTATGTAAAAAAGTAACCGAGAGGATGTAGAGTTAATTTGGTTGCCTGTCGCACATTGTGAACTCAATGCAATAGAACTGATTTGGGCTTATGTAAAAAATAAAATTGCAAAAATAAACAGATCCAATGCCGAAGAGAAAGGAAACAGTGTAAATGTCACTCGGGATTTGTGTGAAGAATCATTAAAGTCCGTGACACCTGAACTGTGGGCAAAATGTGTGAAACACGCTATTAAAGTAGAAGACCACTACTGGGAAAAGGACTATCTTTGTGACGAAATTCCACTTGTTCAACCCATCATTGTCGACCTACAATGCTCAGACTCCGAAAGCGAAAGTGAAGATGATAACGTTGTACTTGACGATGACTTCTCCGATTATGACGAATGAGTTAAATTGCTAAGAGAAAACATAAAATATTTAAAAACACAAAAAAATATAAAACTACAAAAGTATAAAAAAAAATATAAACACATTTTTAAAGCTGCCGTTGGAGGTCCAAAGCCCTCATGAGAAAAGCTGATGGGAAATGTATGTATATGAGTGATTTTGTGCACCGAACGGCAACATCGCACTCGTTTTGTGGGAGAACCCGAGCCATCCCCGGCGCGTTTCCCCGCGTACCAGCCCCTCGCGTGGGAATAAAAACGTTTAACAAATATAAATTCATCACAAATTACTATTACATCATATTCTGTAGACACTATATTTTTCGTTCATACAATCAATTGATAGTCAAAACACTGTTTTGAGCGGGAATTTTAAACCCAAGATAACAAAGTTAACAAATGTTTACAAAATTTACAAGAACCTAAAAAAATAATAACGTTAAAATTATGAAACTCTACAAAAGTGTTTGTAAGTAACCTTCATATAAGCTATTAAAATTTGAAGCTGATACGTTTAATATATATTTTGTAATAATTGCCTTAAGTTGAGATTTCCAAAAAGATTGTGAAAAATGCCGATATTTTCCACCTTTTCCATCTTATAAATTATAAAAAGCTACATAAAAATTCGAAACTTCGTAGTATAAAAATTGACAATATTTCATTTAATTTGATAGGTCTTTCGTTAAAATCGAACGGACCGTTTCGGATATATGGTATCGTGAACTCGAGTATCCATAATTTCTGCGCGGACAGTAGTGCATCAGGTTGGTGCGGCTCGTGTCAGCGGATTCCTGACGGAAAACTAGCAAATAAAGGTAAAACTATACTAAATAGCGCAATTGCACCAAGCTCTTATCAAGGAATACACCTTGTAAAGTAATTGACCTTAGACAAGCACATTGGAAGGTTTCCGCCACATGGGCAGTTATAAGTGGACAATTTTCCTTGCAGTAATGTCCGGTGGAAGCTACAGTAATAATGCAATTTAAGACCATTGGGTGCTTGGTACTGGCAGCTATAATTTAAAGCGATGTGCGTGGTATATTTAGCGCATGTAGGGGTTCCAGCAGCAGAGGATAAGTGTTCCACCACCCCGTCTCTAGTTGGCGTGAGGCAGTGTTGGAAGTAGGGACAAGGGGCACAACCAGCTGGTGAAGTTGTGGTGGGTTTCGATGCGCGTGGCACTTCATCTCCTTCGTTCCCTTTATTTGTAGGTTATGTTAAAGGTAGTAGAGAAAACTGCTTGAATTATAAAAGTCGATTTTTTTATAGCCATAATCTTGTGTATTGTATTTTTTTCGTTTAGTATAAATCATGTTGAAATTGAATATTACGTTCTTGTTCGAACTATCACGACTTATACTGTTAGCAAAGCACACCTCTTAAAAATGCATAAGAAGTAACATATAAATAAAACATTAATGAAAGTAGTGATAAACATTATTTAAGTTTTAAGGTAGGTCACTGAACATTTCAATCACATTGTAAGTATTTCAAATGAAATATGTATTTAAAACACAATAATATCGCAAATAAAATTGAATATAATCTCAATATAAATCAGTAATGGCAACAAACTTACTACACAGCTGATTCCTAACTCCTATCTCAGATCCTTTTCCCCTTATGCTATGTTCTAGCTGTACTAGATTCCAGTTCCGTCCACGTTCCTTGCCCGCCAATGGTCACCTAGTACGATGACGTAATAGGCGGAGCTTCCCACTGCATATCTATGACGACGCAATGTTCAAGTGGCATATTGGCACGTCAGTTCAATGGCGGGAGAAGACTAATTTTTTGTCTCACTTCAATTACTGTCTTTATCTCTCTCACACAGGTTCTTCAATTAGGTCGCAATCAGAGCAGCCGAACCATAGTCATTTTCCTTTGCTCTACTTCCCTTTATCCATTTTTTACATATTAATTTATAACATACTTATGGTCCCGGTACCTTTTAGGAATTTCAACTTGATAATTTGGTAGCCTATATCTAGGAAACCTCGACATAGTTATCGGAATAATTCACTTTTATCTAAAGACAGTCAAAATAAATTAATTGTCTATAATAATATAAATAAAATGTCTAAGTTATTACAGTAATATTTAATTACTATTAACTTTTTAAAATAATTGTAATATATTATACTACTGTACATTAACATTACTATTTGCCAGTCAGATAACAAATAAACAATTTAATTGACGAGTGAAAAATGAACAGTATCAATATATCTGAGTAACTTTCCTTATTTACTTATTTTAATTAGATTGCTTCATTCAGTGTTCAATAGCGAAAAATATACACATACTTTCTTAATTACCATTATCTCGTAAAGAGAAATTCTCGCTGGGCCTGCTATTCTATACCAGCATATGATTTCAATTTGACAATTTCACGTCACTGACTGTCTTAGCTTGATATAAATTCATTTACAAAACTTATTTATTTATTTTCTTGTCTTGGTGTAACTTCTCCACATGTATTATCCTGTTACGACATCTACATTTTTTTATTACTAGTGAACCATGGCAACTCCATGTATTTTTTTCTTCTATACGGCACTCACATGTATTTTCTTGTCTTGGTATATGGTTCTTGAAATTCACCCTCACACAACTGAGGCGTACTGGCGGGGGGGAGGGATACAATTCACCAACTCAGGAGGGTAAAGAAAAAACAACTTAAGCCAGAAAAATACGGTAAACTTTAAGGAGAAAATTACTTGAAACTAAAAAAACATGGGAAATCTTCAAATATTTACAGACATTAAGAATATTTCTTTTTTTTTTTTTTTTTTTTTTTTTTTGCGGCTGTTGCCCATTTGTAAGGACTTAACAAAATGGTGCGCAATCAACAATATAATGTATATATTTATATTGATTACTCGTACACGTATAATGGTACTAACCCAACCACCCTCCCGTTCATACACGTACGATGGTATTAACCTACCCAACCAAACACGTAATGTGGTGCTGACCCACTAGCCCGCCCGTACACGTAAAGTAGTAGTGACCCAAACACTCATCCGAACACATAATTCTTAACTTCAGGAAGTTGAAGAAATAATAAATTTGATTGTCACTTGCATATAGAGTGGCGGTTAGAGGTACTTTATTTTATGAACATGGCAAACATATTAGAGCCAGATCAATGTAATTATGTCAGTTGACGTGACATGCGGGAGAGGGAAAGTATGGTAAGGTATAGTGGGGACAAAGGAGGGCGGTGATAGTGAATCGACAAACAACTGAATTAAACAATCGAAAGTTAAGGTAGTTTCCAATCTGTTTATCCACTAATTAAAACATAGTCATAAATATGTTTTACTGTAAAATAAAATACTGACGAATTGAAACAATCGTGCATTTATTTAATTGTTTAAAGAATTGCCACCGGTACGTCAGCAATCGTTCTAACGTTTCTCTCAGGTACTGTGGGTTATCATTGTGATGGGTTTTCATATCTTTTAGATATATGTTCAATTCTCGATTAATTAGCCGGCTACTAAGGTGGAAAGTAGAAGCAAGCCACTTGGTTTTTGATGGGTTAGGATTTATATTCCAGGATTTAAATATTCTTCAAGGTCTGCAAGATCGTTTGTGATTGTTTCTCCAGTAGCTGTGAAGTCCTTGTGTTGATAAGCTAAAGCAATATCACTGCACATACAAACGTTCTAGACTTTGTAATTAGGATGTCAGCGGTATATATGTTGAACAAACAGTAATTAAATAACTAACCTAATTTACGGAAAGAGTGTACTAACATTAATATTACCAGTTTTCAATGACCTAATCAGAAGGAATTCAGTTTAACGTTTTTAGAAAAGTGTCCTTACTCTGCCCTATTTGTACAAGGTAACGCGTCTTTAGGCTGGACCAACGGTGATCAGATTGCTCAGGTGATCAATTGTGGTTCTCGTGAACTATATTGAACTGAATCAGGGGTTTAACTTGTTTCTGAGTAAAAAATCCACGTAGCTTTAGAGACGTTGGTCATCGCACTTCACACATTTCTCTAAGTTATTAGTTTATTAGCACAAAGCAATGTTTCATGCGGTCTGATTCTGATTGCAGAACTAGGTTTCATTTACGTGATAGATTTAAGTTCAATTAAATATAATTATCTCGTCAGTTATTCCTTTGCTGTTGATTTATATCATCTAAGATTTTTAGTACCAAGTGTCGTTTTAAAAATGATTGTAAATTATTAATTCTTCGTTTCATAGGTAAATATTTGTAACGTTGTTTATAATTACAAACTCAAATACGCTAAAGCACACGAACATTCTATTTTTAAGAAACCTTCTATCCGACGATTTGATGCGTATGCTTTATTCTGCTTTAGTTCACCCACGTTTAGTGTATGGTATAGAGCTCTGGGGTGCAACCAACATCAATCTTCTATAAATCCATTACAAATCACAAAAGAGCACTTTATTAGAATCATGTCACTAAAATCTAAGCGTGAACTTTAGTCAGGTGGTACTCCCTATACTAATACACGGCGCATGTCCAGCCCACGGACAGTCAATGTTGTACCAATATGTAACCCCAGTCAGGTGGTACTCCCTGCACTTATGCACTGCGCATGTCCGGCTCATGGACAGTCAATGTTGTACCAATATGTAACCCCAGTCAGGTGGTACTCCCTGCACTTATGCACTGCGCATGTCCGGCCCACGGACAGTCAATGTTGTACCAATGTGTAACCCCAGTCAGGTGGTACTCCCTGCACTAATGCACTGCGCATGTCCAGCCCACGGACAGTCAATGTTGTACCAATGTGTAACCCCAGTCAGGTGGTACTCCCTGCACTTATGCACCGCGCATGTCCGGCCCACGGACAGTCAATGTTGTACCAATGTGTAACCCCAGTCAGGTGGTACTCCCTGCACTAATGCACTGCGCATGTCCGGCCCACGGACAGTCAATGTTGTACCAATGTGTAACCCCAGTCAGGTGGTACTCCCTATACTAATACACTGCGCATGTCCGGCCCACGGACAGTCAATGTTGTACCAATGTGTAACCCCAGTCAGGTGGTACTCCCTATACTAATACACTGCGCATGTCCGGCCCACGGACAGTCAATGTTGTACCAATGTGTAACCCCAGTCAGGTGGTACTCCCTGCACTAATGCACTGCGCATGTCCGGCCCACGGACAGTCAATGTTGTACCAATGTGTAACCCCAGTCAGGTGGTACTCCCTATACTAATACACGGCGCATGTCCAGCCCACGGACAGTCAATGTTGTACCAATGTGTAACCCCAGTCAGGTGGTACTCCCTGCACTAATGCACTGCGCATGTCCGGCCCACGGACAGTCAATGTTGTACCAATGTGTAACCCCAGTCAGGTGGTACTCCCTGCACTAATGCACCGCGCATGTCCAGCCCACGGACAGTCAATGTTGTACCAATGTGTAACCCCAGTCAGGTGGTACTCCCTGCACTTATGCACCGCGCATGTCCGGCCCACGGACAGTCAATGTTGTACCAATGTGTAACCCCAGTCAGGTGGTACTCCCTGCACTAATGCACTGCGCATGTCCGGCCCACGGACAGTCAATGTTGTACCAATGTGTAACCCCAGTCAGGTGGTACTCCCTATACTAATACACTGCGCATGTCCGGCCCACGGACAGTCAATGTTGTACCAATGTGTAACCCCAGTCAGGTGGTACTCCCTATACTAATACACTGCGCATGTCCGGCCCACGAACAGTCAATGTTGTACCAATATGTAACCCCAGTCAGGTGGTACTCCCTATACTAATACACTGCGCATGTCCGGCCCACGGACAGTCAATGTTGTACCAATATGTAACCCCAGTCAGGTGGTACTCCCTATACTAATACACTGCGCATGTCCGGCCCACGAACAGTCAATGTTGTACCAATATGTAACCCCAGTCAGGTGGTACTCCCTATACTAATACACTGCGCATGTCCGGCCCACGAACAGTCAATGTTGTACCAATGTGTAACCCCAGTCAGGTGGTACTCCCTATACTAATACACTGCGCATGTCCGGCCCACGAACAGTCAATGTTGTACCAATGTGTAACCCCAGTCAGGTGGTACTCCCTATACTAATACACTGCGCATGTCCGGCCCACGAACAGTCAATGTTGTACCAATATGTAACCCCAGTCAGGTGGTACTCCCTATACTAATACACTGCGCATGTCCGGCCCACGAACAGTCAATGTTGTACCAATGTGTAACCCCAGTCAGGTGGTACTCCCTGCACTAATGCACTGCGCATGTCCGGCCCACGGACAGTCAATGTTGTACCAATGTGTAACCCCAGTCAGGTGGTACTCCTTACACTAATGCACTGTGCATGTCCGGCCCACGGACAGTCAATGTTGTACCAATGTGTAACCCCAGTCAGGTGGTACTCCCTATACTAATACACTGCGCATGTCCGGCCCACGGACAGTCAATGTTGTACCAATGTGTAACCCCAGTCAGGTGGTACTCCCTATACTAATACACTGCGCATGTCCGGCCCACGATCAGTCAATGTTGTACCAATGTGTAACCCCAGTCAGGTGGTACTCCCTACACTAATGCACTGCGCATGTCCGGCCCACGGACAGTCAATGTTGTACCAATGTGTAACCCCAGTCAGGTGGTACTCCCTACACTAATGCACTGCGCATGTCCGGCCCACGGACAGTCAATGTTGTACCAATGTGTAACCCCAGTCAGGTGGTACTCCCTGCACTAATGCACTGCGCATGTCCAGCCCACGGACAGTCAATGTTGTACCAATGTGTAACCCCAGTCAGGTGGTACTCCCTGCACTAATGCACTGCGCATGTCCGGCCCACGGACAGTCAATGTTGTACCAATGTGTAACCCCAGTCAGGTGGTACTCCCTGCACTAATGCACTGCGCATGTCCGGCCCACGGACAGTCAATGTTGTACCAATGTGTAACCCCAGTCAGGTGGTACTCCCTGCACTAATGCACTGCGCATGTCCGGCCCACGGACAGTCAATGTTGTACCAATGTGTAACCCCAGTCAGGTGGTACTCCTTACACTAATGCACTGTGCATGTCCGGCCCACGGACAGTCAATGTTGTACCAATGTGTAACCCCAGTCAGGTGGTACTCCCTATACTAATACACTGCGCATGTCCGGCCCACGGACAGTCAATGTTGTACCAATGTGTAACCCCAGTCAGGTGGTACTCCCTATACTAATACACTGCGCATGTCCGGCCCACGATCAGTCAATGTTGTACCAATGTGTAACCCCAGTCAGGTGGTACTCCCTACACTAATGCACTGCGCATGTCCGGCCCACGGACAGTCAATGTTGTACCAATGTGTAACCCCAGTCAGGTGGTACTCCCTACACTAATGCACTGCGCATGTCCGGCCCACGGACAGTCAATGTTGTACCAATGTGTAACCCCAGTCAGGTGGTACTCCCTGCACTAATGCACTGCGCATGTCCAGCCCACGGACAGTCAATGTTGTACCAATGTGTAACCCCAGTCAGGTGGTACTCCCTGCACTAATGCACTACGCATGTCCGGCCCACGGACAGTCAATGTTGTACCAATGTGTAACCCTAGTCAGGTGGTACTCCCTACACTAATGCACTGCGCATGTCCGGCCCACAGCCTTAGTCAGGTGGTACTGCCTACACTAATTTAAATTCAAATCTTTATTGTAGAGAACAATTAACAATAATTGCATTACAATCGTCAAGAATTCTCTTTGACGAAACTCATCAAAGAGTATTCTTGACGATTGTAATGCAATTATTGTTAGTTGTTCTTTACAATAAAGATTTGAATTTGAATATTTCAAACATATACAGACATGTATAGCAATACTTTTCATACACTCGTGTACCCATTCCACAGCTTGAACGCATTATTAATGATTAGGCCTACATGAGTGTAGGGTGAGAGCGGGCGACATGTATAGTCAGAATACTATCTGTGTTCGACTTAAAAGGCCATTTAATAATAGCCAGTAGATCTTAGAGACCTACAGTTTCAGTGGAATCCGAACCACGTAGTATATGTTTGATTTTCAGCTAAGTAACAATACTGATACTCGATTCTTCTCCCTAAACAACATCCAACCCTGGCTACCATCCAACTTAAACACCTCAGACTTCTCTAGTACTGTTCACGATAAAGGCATTCATTGAGAAGACGCCAGAACGGAACCTACGATATCCACAACTCTTCCTCCAAGTAGCTGGGTCAAGGCACAATTAATTCCAACTATGCTATAATCACGTTCAAACCGGCACAACAATTCTATTAATTGTCTATGTTTACTTCTGAACAGAGAGCCTCTTCCTCGAGTCTCAAACAATCGTTTGTTTGCCAATAAAGAAAGCCCCCAGACCGAATGTCCAACACTGAGGCACAGTAGTTTACCTGCCACGTAATAGGTAAACCAAGATTACCTGCCACAAAATGAAGCTGTTTATTGCTTCAAGTCGTAACACGTTCATGCATTTATCGGTCTTAATATCAATATTTTATAATCAGCTTCAATTAATCTAGTTCTAACATTAATTACTGTACTAATCAGAAACTATTTATTGTACTGTTAGAACTTGGCTTTAAATTCTTAATAGTAGACCTACCATTTGGGCAATTTACTTAGTTTTAAGTAAAATGAAACTAATTTGTATTTAATACAATGAGTTTATTATTTCATAGATAAATAAATGAGGCAATACAAATATGAATAGTGAGCTTACGCAGGCTAAGAATACGTTGTCAGAACCCTACAACACGACCCGATGCTCTGAAACAAAGCATTTAATACTCCTACCTACATATAATCCCACCCATACACGTATAGTGGTGATGACCCGCCCATCCTCACCTACAAGTACAATGGTATTGACCCTCCCAGTGGGATTTACTTGAATGGAGGGTGGCTGGGTCATTACCACTGTACGTGTATGGGTGGGTGGGTGTATCAATACGACTGAACGAGTATATGAGGGTGGTTGGGTCATTACCACTGTACGTGTATGGGTGGGTGGGTGTGTCAATACGACTGAACGTGTATATGAGGGTGGGTGAGTCATCACCACTGTACGTGTATGGGTGAATGGGTGTGTCAATGTGACTAAATATGTATAGGAGGTCGGTGGGTCAATACGACTCTACGTGTTTAGGAGGGTGGGTGGGTCATCAACACTGTACGTGTATTGGAGTGCAGGTGGTTAATACGAATGTACGTGTATTGGGAGGTGGGTGGGTAAATACCACTGTGGTGGGTGGGTAAATACCAATGTACATGTATTGGGAGGTGGGTGAGTCATCACCAATGTACGTGTATTGGAGTGCGGTTGGGTAAATACCACTGTACGTGTATTGGGAGGGGGTGGGTCATCACCATTGTACGTGTATTGGAGTACGGGTGGGTAAATACCACTGTAAGTGTATTGGGAGGTGGGTGGGTCATCACCAATGTGCGTGTATTGAAGTGCGGGTGGGTGATTGCGACTGTACGTGTATAGGAGGGTGGGTAGGTAAATACCACTGTACGTGTATTGGGAGGTGGGTGAGTCATCACCAATGTACGTGTATTGGAGTGCGGGTGGGTAAATACCACTGTACGTGTATTGGGAGGTGGGTGGGTCATCACCATTGTACGTGTATTGGAGTGCGGGTGGGTCATTGCGAATGTACGTATATTGGGAGGTGGGTGGGTAATCGCTAATGTACGTGTATTGGAGTGCGGGTGGGTCATTGCGACTGTACTTATATTGGGAGGTGGGTGGGTCATCACAATGTACGTGTATTGGAGTGCGGGTGGTTCATTTCGACTGTACGTATATTGGGAGGTGGGTGGGTCATCACCAATGTACGTGTATTGGAGTGCGGGTGGGTCATTGCGACTGTACGTGTATTGGAGTGCGGGTGGGTCATTGCGACTGTACGCGTATTGGAGTGCGGGTGGGTCGTACGTGTATGGGAGGGTGGGTGGGTCATTGCGACTGTACGTGTATTGGAGTGCGGGTGGGTCATTGCGACTGTACGTGTATTGGAGTGCGGGTGGGTCATTGCGACTGTACGTGTATAGGTGAGCGAGCGGACCAATAATACAGTATACATTTCAAGTAGAGTATTATTTGTACAATTTCATAGATTTATTTTCATCAGAATGAACTTTATTGAAGATGTGTTTAGAAAATGTTTGCAAGGCTGCTTTATAATTTAAAATGCATAATAGTTATTAATTAATACAATTCCTCACTTCCTTAAAACGTTTAATGATACTAAATTGTATCTTGTCCTCGTTTCAAGGGTTACATTTAACAACATGCTGTGGGTAACTGGCAATTATTCCTACAAACGTTTAGTTTTTTTTTTTTACTATTCACGAAAGATTATATCGATTCCAAACTGACCTTGAGGATTGGTCATGGTCAAGTATTTATGTCTCGGTTTTCCTGTTTGAGTTTCGTAGATCGTGGTCGTTATCAAGGTTGTAGCACACAAAAATTGGGAGGGGATGTTGGTATGTGGCTATAAGTTTTCGTATAGGCTCAAAATGTGCGAGTATAAATAAATAGTAAATTAATATCACTGTATCATATCTCGGGTTCCATAACAAACTAAATTTCAGCATGATTTTATTAAAAAGGATTTATATAAAAAAAACAATGAATTTAACATATTTCAGTAACACAGCTTGTGTTGATTGCTGATATAATAAAAAGGTTATGAGGTAAAGATTACTAATACTTACCATTTATGTATAGGTAATATTATAATCAATTCTTGTACACATTTCCCTATAACAGATTGTAATATTATTAAAATTAAAAAAATGAAGATTGTACTTAATTCCTTAATTACTGATACTAGTAACATCAGTGATTACAATAATTTTACTACAAGCCAATATACATTATTTATACCTACAAGCGTATATTCCAAAAACGTAGTTGATAATAGGACATACGCCATGTAACTTTTTTCTAGGAAATTAAAATGTATCAATAAAATGATCAAAGGTTTTTCCTGGCCAAAAATTAAATTGTCTGTCTTACAGCGTTTTTCAAGTTCGCACTGAACAGATTTATACTGTTGCGGGGTTCTTTTAAAATTAATTTGCATTAATTATAACTTAAACTAAAATTATAGTCCCTTGTTATTTTGGAGTAATTTGTTTGATTTTAATAAATATATGTTAGTCTACTGTGTACACTCAGCAATTCTAAGGAACAAGTAATCTGGTGACATCTTGACGTCTCTATTCCTGTTCAACTGAGTCGTCGCTGTGTGCATTCAGCGGTTCTGAGGAACAAGTAATCTGGTGAGATCTTGACGTCTCTATTCCTGTTCAACTGAGTTGTCGCTGTGTGCACTCAGCGGTTCTGAGGAACGAGTAATCTGGTGACATCTTGACGTCTCTATTCCTGTCCAACTAAGTCGTCGCTGTGTGCACTCAGTGGTTCTGAGGAACGAGTAATCTGGTGACATCTTGACGTCTCTATTCCTGACCAACTGAGTCGTCGCTGTGTGCACTCAGCGGTTCTGAGGAACGAGTAATCTGGTGACATCTTGACGTCTCTATTCCTGTCCAACTGAGTCGTCGCCGCAAGACCCTCGCCGAAGAAACAGTCTAGGCTTAGCCCATTGTATGGTAGTCCTGATAAAAAGGTCCTAAACTGTAAACACAAGTTATACAGAGAAGTCCTGTTGAAATACAGTTAGTTCATATCCTATCATTTGTCAGGTGGACCGTGCATCCTTCTTTGGGAGAAGAAGAATGCTCAATTCTTTGTAGTTAGACTATGTGTATATGATACTTTAATTTTTCGTAGTTGATTGAAATGGTTTTATTCGTGTTTATTATATGTCACTTATGTGTTTGTTTCGGGCAAAATGTCGAGTTTGTATCCAATAAAATATAACCATCTTGCAACATATTCTTTCTTACGCAAGTAGACAATTTTTTTTAAATTCATAACTGTCTTCTTATAAATTTTTATAGAAATTATATATAAAACAATGATTATTTAAAAAAAAAAACTCT
>JAQJVL010005361.1:0-35983 GCA_035578905.1 Stictocephala bisonia | reverse complement strand
AAAGTAATGTTCATTTCAAGTTTAATCTAAATACATATGTTTTTTTCTTTCAGATAGCTCAGATGGCGTTAAACTATCAGTATAGGTTTATTATTATTAATTATATTAAGCCAGCTGTTTTTATAAAGTTGTTGTTCTTTATTAAGTATTATTTTTGTCATTAACAAAAATACAGTTTGTTTAAATGTTTCAGACTACTCTTTATTTAGTAGGAATTGCAACATATAAGATGACGGTGAATAAGACCTCAAGGTTGGGTGATTAGAAATGCCTTGTGAGTGAAGTATAAACATTAGACGGTCATTAGACATTATTATGATCTAAAATGTAGTTAGGCCTACATGAAGATGACAAGTAGACTTTCATGTGAATTACATATCCCAAATTTCATCAGTTTTATCAGACACTATTTTTCAGAATAACAAAACCCCTGTAATTAAACCTAGTAGTCAACCTAGTAGAGTCACATTATCGGAAATGTTCTGTACCATTGCCACTTTCTTCAGGTAAATAGAGAGAGAGAGAGAGATTCTACTCACCTGAATAAAGTGCCAGTGGTACAGAAATTTGTGATAATGTGATTCTTTTGTTTACTACTACTCTGGTGTTAGTAGACTTGTCTTCTAAGGCAAGTTTGCTGATGGTCCTATCTCTCCAAAATAATAATTCCTGGCCTAGTACCCTAACCTGAAACTGAATTCAAAGCTTTTTTAGAACTAATCATAAAAATGAGGATTGACTCTAAAGTTTCTAACTCTATTTCTCAGATAAATGGGTGTACAAGAATGAGTGTTTGAAATACTTCTACTGGACATATAATTCATCCAAATTTTTGGACGTAATATCATACATATTGAAAGAGTCTCAAACTATACATTGACCAAGATTTGTTAGAATCAAATCAGAACTAAAACTAGAACTGCCTTATTTACAGCAAGAATTTTTCTTTTACTAGCTGAATGATTGAAAGCTGTGGTGACTATTTATATTTACACTGGTAGCTAGGAACTTGCCCAATATTAGAATTTAGTGTATATTAGCCTGTATATCAGTCAATGCCAATAAAATAGGAAGTCCTTAATGTAACCAAATATAAAACAGCAATTTTGTTGAGTCTATCATAAAAAATTTAAATCTTTTATCACATATTTTATATTATAATAATGACTTGTGCTTCAATTAAAACTAATATGACTATGATTATCTCAGGTTTGACTCAAATAAGAATATGGAGAGTCTAGAAACAGTATGGGTGTCACGAGCCAATGTACTTCAGCGAAAGGGTCGTGCAGGTCGAGTTATGCCAGGAGTATGTATTCATCTCTACACCCAACACCAGTAAGTACAGAAGATTCAAACTCATTTTGCAATATCATGTTAGCAAGATTGTATTTAAACATTTATATTTTTACTGTTCAGTGTACTAAATGTCAAGCTAGATCTGCAGTCAATAAAATCGTGCACATGAAATAATTTAAAGTCAGGTGAAATTTACCCACAAATTCACTAGGTTGGGGTCCTCCCACCTCCACAAGAAAAACATTGACAGTGCTCCCATTCATTCATGTGTGTCTGTTAGTCTAAGGTGTCAGCACTAAGAACCTGAGTTAGAGATAGCGCAGATCTGAATTCTGGCCTGGACTGGACGCAATGTTAACCATGTACTGGTTCTCCACCTAAATCAGTTTAAAGTTCCCTGCACAGTCAGTGGGAAATGGGCGCATTAAAGTTAAAAAGAATATGGGCTTCAAATTTAACCAAGAACCAAATGAAGGAAAGATTTGGTTCTTTTGTCATCTCAATTTTGTAGAATAAAAAAAACCTTAGAAGATTAGTCTACTTACACAAATATTATAAAACACATAACACAGTAAGCAAATGTTCAGTGTCACTGATATAATCTTCAAAAACAGAGAGACTTATTGTGGTCCAGTGGGTAAGTGGCAATGCAAGTATGGGTTGTCCACAGAATATGCAATATTTTGTAACCCATTTAATAGCTAAAAGAGCTTGTAAATTGAATTGAATTGGTTGAAGAGTGGGAGCTACCTAATTTTGAAAGGAGGATCAAGGAATATTGCTATCCATTGATTGTTTATTCCCAGTTAAGAACTATTGACTAGTGTAGGAAAGAGATATGGCAGCTTATGTGGAGTAACATTGGTTGACAATTGTTTACAGTGAAATATATGATACAGATATTTTTAGGATTCTGAACCCTTAGAATCATGTATATGGCCCTTTATCTGTTTGTTGACAGTTTTATTCTAAGATAATTCACAATTTGACAGAGAATTTTGATGTATAAATCAACCAATGCAGATATTTTTTCAACACCTTGCAGGTATTTTGGCTCTGCGATTTGATGACCATTTTGTTTCAACAGAATGTAAGTTTAACTTTGGAGAAGTGTTCAATTAAATATGATATTTCAAAATAGAAGTACCAACTTCTAGTTTTATAACAATATGTTCATACATTTTGTTCCTAATTTTAGTTTATGAAAAATAAAGTTTGACATAAGCCAAGTAAAGGGAAAACCTCTGAATTTGAGGAATATTGCTTGCATGAGTCATCTTAAACAAAGCCAACTATGAATCTAAAAAATCACCTCATTAATCAGCATGAATTGTCCCAAAACATGATTGTATATTTATGATTGTTTAATTTATAAATTAGTAAATTTGCACATGCAAAATAAACTCATTGTAAATTGTTTGTATATAAAATAAATTGAAAAGTTTTAAAATGACATAAAACACTTTCCTTTGTTCACAGTTTTTTTTAACAAGAATTCTTATTTTTGTTTGAAATAATAAAAAATATAACTAGAGAATAGAAATTATCTCATTTCAAGTAGTTATTTCTGAAAGATTATGTGTATTTTTGAGAAAAATAATAGAACCCAAATTAGAAAGGAGCCTTGAAACAGTTTTAAAAAAGTTAAAGTTCTTCTTATTTTACCAAACAAAGTTTGGGCTAAGAAGCCCTCTCTAACACTTAACGTAGTCCCATGGTTGGAAGTCTCCAAACCATGGGAGCAGCAGGACAAAACTGTTTGTGGTCTTATTGGGAATCAAACCTAGACCAATTGCGTGAAAAGCCATCGTCTTAGTCCCTTAACTACAGCCGCTCTCACAAAACAGTGGCAGTACTTTTGTGACGATTGCAATAATAGTTAAGGCACAAACTTCATAACTGAATCTGATTATTTTTCTATGTAAGAATGTTTTATGGAAATGTTTAATAAAGTGTTTAAGGGTTCCTTATAATTATTTGAAAATGTGTTTGTGCAGTTATGATCATTTGACGAGCCAACCAATTCCGGAAATCCTAAGAGTGCCTCTAGAACAAATTATTCTTAGGATCAAAATGATTCCATCTTTTTCGGAAGAAACTCTGCTGCAAGTTCTAGGTGATTGTCTACATTTATATATTAAATTCCGTTTAGTATTTAATTTTACCCACAGTTTGTCTTGAATGAAACTTATTGATGAATAATTTAATCTTCAACCAGACCTTTTACTTCACCTCTCCTTTCACTTGATGTGAAAAATCTTTACATATTTTCTTATCCTGAATTGTCTATTCTTTTTCTTTCTTGTCATCTTTATTCAAAATCCACCCTTACTATTTTTTATTTTTTGTTTTCTTTATTTTCCCCTTCTTCTGCACTTAACAACACTTGCACTCCTTACAAATCCCACCATTCTACCCTTAATCTTTCAAAAATAGGTTATAGGTTCTTTTCTTAGTCCTTTTAAAACCAAAATGGCATCCTCTCAATGTGTGCCAGTGGCGTGGACACAACTAGAGAAGTGTAAGGTAACCATATTGGATGGTGGCTAGGGTTTGGATGTTGTCTAGGTAAGAGTACCAAGGAGCAAGCTTGTAAGTTAGCTGAAAATCAGAGCAATACTATGTGGTTCAGATTCCATGTAAAGCTAAGGTCCCTTATTTGCCAATGTTATTGGGTTGTTAATCAATGGCCCTTCCTGGCCATAAGTAGAACTCAGTGACCAGACTACAAAGGTCATGCAAACTCATGTTGTAAATCTAGGTCGCTCTAAAATTCGTAAGCGTTGCGTCGGCTTCTCACATCTTTATATCTGAAAATGCTATTGTTCATATCAGTAATTTTTCATAGAGCTGAGCCATAAGTGACTTATTTGTACATTCCTAACTGATGTAAATATATGTTTTTATTGCACTCTTGTATTGTTTTTGTATATTTGTACATCTTCATCGGTTTTTCCGTTATATCCCATATATTAACTACATAGAACTTAGAGCACTCCGTCTAAACCAAAATTAACTCCACTCTCACCTTCTATCTTTAAGAACTACAGTAAAACCCCGATTATCGGAACAGAGATTATCAGAAACCCTGGTTATCAGAAATTATCTAATTAAAAAAAATAATTTACATTATCGGACAAACACTTTTGGTAAACATATTATATTGCATTTGTAATTTATCATTGTTCTAAAACAATAACAATCATAAATGTATTCAGTAATTTAAAAATAATTATAATGAATAAATTGCAACAAGGTTAGGTTATGTCAAGAATAACTGTGTAAAGCACCCACTCAGTACATGTAGGGGTGGGTGGGTAGATCTAAACACAATATAACAGTGTAATAGTTGTTCAGCAAGAAGTTCTGAGTTGATGCGCATGTTTGTTTACATTAGTATTTTATCATAGGAAGTTTAGTACTGTGTGTGGTGGCTTATGAGTGAGTTACTTATTGGCCTTAGTATATTACTATAAGATAACCTTGTCAAGAACCAGCCTAATGGGCATAGTTTCGAGCATGTTTCGTTTGGACCAAGTGGTGTGAAGCTTGTCTTGTATTCACTATTGTTGTGATTATATAGTGAGTAGTTATTATTTGTGTAATAAATAATGACTTTTCTTTTGAATCTTAAATTATTTAGGGCTTCCTGTCATAAACAGAACCTAATTAATTCAGGCACTAAGGTGTAAAACTAACCAAATTCAAATAAGGTTATATATAATTAAACATAGATCAAATAAAGCATCTATTTTCCCCTAAACACCATTTATTTCCTAACATTTTCATTTTATAGGTTGACAAGTTTTTAAATTGTAATTATTACAGTAAATACAACAAAGTCTGAGTACATTGGACAAAGCTAAATAATGAGTTAGGCAAAAGAGTATAACTAATTTGTTCTCAATCAAAAATGTGAGATACACAAATAAACCAAACTAGTTTGCTAGACAAGGTTAAACCAAAGGTCCATAGCTGAGGAAATTATTTTAAAATTTAATCTTAATGCTATGAGTACAATAATATGCAAAACTTTAGCCTGTACAAGCATTTAAAAGACCTTAATGTAAAAGTAAGTTCACGACAGGTTTGGTACAAATACAAATATTTTATTGCCATTAATCACATATACATGAAATAGGCATTGTCAAATGTGTTCAACATTTCTTAAAACTATAATAAAGGATTCTGTCATATAATTAATGCAAACAAAATCTAAAAGTTAATCGGAATGTTACATTTAAAAAATTCGTAGATTGAATAAAAAAGTTTACAAACTAGCCAGTCTAATATATATATTAATTCTAATATATATTAGAATTAAATTTTTTAAAGAAATGGTTCAAGCAGAAGGTGGTAGTTTATTTTTAAAATGTATAGCATTGATTTGGAAAGAGTTTGCTGTTTTACTGAGTTTATGCTGCGAAACATGGATTTGGAGGGGGTGTTGTGGCTATCTTCTCTGGTGTTGAAATTGTGAAAATTGGATTTTGTGTATAGAAAACGTGATATATGTAAAGATTGTAAACAGTAACAATTTTTAACCTTTTAAAAAGTGTTTGACAATATTCTAGTGGTCCAACTCTGCACATTGTTCTTATGACTTTCTTTTGCAAAAGCAAGTCTTCATGTACATGGTGAGAGTGGCCCGATATCAAAAGATCGTAAGCATTGTGTGACTGACAAAAACTGAAGTAAGTTGTTCTCAAGTAAGTATCATTTTAAATGTCAATTACTAAAGATGGTAAGTGAAACAAGCAAGCATACTTCCAGTTCATTTAAGTATAGGTAATTCTACTTGATAATTGGCAATAAAACTTACTATTAAATAATCTTACAGGTGGTATCTTAGAGCCTCCATCAGAAGAAAGCATAACAGGGGCTATCACACGGCTATTCCATGTAGGTGCTCTAGATAGAGAAGAGAACTTGACCCCTCTGGGACGCCACTTGGCAGCCTTACCTGTGGATGTCAGAATTGGCAAACTGCTCCTATATGGTGCCATGTTTAGCTGTTTGGACTCGGTATTGACTATTGCAGCGAGTCTGTCGCAGAAATCACCTTTCATTATGCCTTTTGACCGTAAAGATGAAGTTAACCAGAAAAAAAAAGAATTTACTGTTGCAAACAGTGACCACTTTACTATTCTGCGTGCGTTCAATGTAAGTACCCTTAAAATTATCATCATCTTATCAAAATTGTTAAAATAAACCATAATGAATGTCACCTTCAGAGGCCAGGTAGATTGTCTTATGGCCTCTGAAAAGGAAAAAAAGATCAAGGAAAAAAAGGGGTTTAGCTATAAGAGTGCAAATGCAATATTTTTCAGTTATTTAGCTTATAATCTTAGATGGCCTTAAGATCTGTGCTCACAAGTCTATCTATTTCATATGTAAAATGAACTAAAGCATGTTTCCTACTAACCTTGCTAATTTTAAATTTATTTGGCCAAACCCTGCATACATTTTGTTCCTTTTTTATATATCCTCTCCCTGTGCCTGTCAAACACATTTGTAATAAACATTCTCTTCTCAAGTTGTGTTTCATTCAGTCCCTATCTGACTATGTTGTTTCCAGAAGTTTCTGCTTGTCGCCTTTTCTCCTCTTAAATCCTCCCATCCAAAAATTTGCTGTATTTTTATCTGGTTGTTAATACATGACAGTTACTCCAGTTCTATAAATAAATTCTAAACCAGTGAGATCAGTTTCTTTTTTGGTTCTAGTATTTATAATTTTTGTCCAGTATTTATTGCAGATTGTTTTTGGATTTGTTAATTATTTTTTATCTTCACCTAATTTTTTCTTTGTTTAACATAAAATTTTTAAAGAATTTGGCATAATGGAATTCTTTGTTTAACATAATGGAAGAATGTGCTATACTGTTTGTGAGAAATAACAAGCACTCACAGAGCTTGTCAGCCTGTATAAGTGACACAATGAGATATTTTAATTGAAAATTTTTCATTTTGCACTCTAATTAAATTAGAGTTTATTTCAAAATCACTATTCCACCTATTTATCAACCTTATCCAATTTTTCGCATAAAGCGTGCTCTATATAAATATCCTCTAACTTCCTCTGCCTATTGCCAAAACATGAAGGACAGATCCGACAGAACTGTCGTAACTGCTTCAATGCAATCCCCCTCCCCTCAGATTAATGAAAAATTATTGAGGATGCACATTTCAAATCTTCATATTGCAGTGTTCAATCATTACCTCTGGCGTGTTTGGGGAAAAAAACGCCAAATTATAAAAAATGGATAGTTTTTCTTAATTTATACACTTTTTTGTTGTTTAAAAATTTATAAGAACACAACAAACATGTAATAATGTCTTATCTCTCCACTGAGCCATAATTTATTGAATTGACAGGGTTGGAGAAAGGCTTACTCTGAAAGTAACCAAGCAGGCTATGTGTTTGCCAATGAGAACTTCATGTCTGTCCGTACTCTGTTTACATTGGTTGGCATCAAGGCTCAGTTCCTCGACTACCTTGTCTCCATCGGCTTTGTACCAGAGAACTGTAGAATGCGAAACAAACGTTCTGGCAAAGATACCATTATCCAACTTACAGGACCAGAGGTAAAACTGCCTATCTTATTCATATTATTTGCTAGGGTTTGTTTTTATCTTTTAATTTATCATGAAAGAGTAAAGTATGTAGTTTTCTGAGGTATACAGTTCTCATCTAAGTTTTAATGGAGATTTCATCATTTGTACAAGCACATATTTATCCTGTTGATGGTTCTGAGATGTTGACGCCCAGCCCACTCAAGGTAAGTAAAGTAGTTTCAATATCACAGTTTAACAAGGCAGGGATTAACTAACAGTGGTGGTGCAGTGCTGTAACTCAGCTACTTGGGGACAAAGTGTTTGGGAGATTGTAGGCGATAGGTTCCATGCTCGGTTCTCTTAATACCGGCACGGCGTCCGCTCAATGGTTGTCATCAACATAGACACTACTAGGAAGTCTGGAGTGTCCGTGTTCAATGGTAGTCAAGGTTCGGATGTCGTGTAGGGGAGAGAACTGAGTGTCAGACTTGTCAGTTAGCTGAAAATCAGACCAACACTACGTGGTTCGGATTCCACGTAAAGCTGTAGGTCCCATAGTTGCCCTGGCTATTGGGCTATTAATAAATAATCCTTTCTGAGCTAAGCCGAACGCAGATAGTAACAATGACTACACTTGTTCATCTACACTCATCACACTCATTCACTCCTCATATTCGCCCATATCTCTACGATCGGCGTCTTAGAGATGAATAATGAATAATAATAACAGCAATGATAATGAAAATTATACCGATATTATTATTGTGAAGGAAACATATTTTTAAATGGTCCTTAAAAACCCTAATACATTAAACTGAAACTATCATTTAATCATGATTTTATTTTCCCCTCCAAAATCTAGTTTTAAAATGTATATCCCTACAAGCTTTTACAACTATAAAACAAATCTGTATTTAACATTTAGGAAATAGTGAATGTAACTTTGTGATGATTATGTAAGTGATATTAACATTATTTGTTAGGATTTACAAAGATAACATATAAATAGCACATATTTTCTCCAGTTTTGTTGATTATGTTTAATTTTCTAGCTAAATACAAATGGAGAAAACTACAGATTACTTGCTGGCTTGCTGAGTGCTTCTCTCTACCCCAACATAGTCAGAGTGCTGAGTCCAGAGAAGTTTTACGCCCATAGTATAGCTGGAGCAGTTCCTAAAGAATCAAAACCCGAAGAATTAAAATTCAAGACCAAATCTGATGGATATGTAAGTCAAAATTGTTGTTTAAACACCTTTTTATGTTATTTTTGTTTATAACTCTTTATTTTTGTTTTAAAATTTCTGTTTTAATATACTTACATTAACTAGCTATTTTCCTGTTCCAATTGTCACAACAATACTACCAATAACATACATCTGGAAAGGAGCCACACAAGCCACATTCTAGACAAGTGCAGTTCACACACATGCACATCCTAATCGAGCCAAACTTACTCCTTGCATCTGCCACAAATAGGCGTCACTTATACAGCACTAGCCGAGTACCCGTGCTTTGCTACAGTTATTTACTTAATTACTTAGCGGTAAGTTAACCCATTGCGGATCAAAGACGTCGCGTTCACGTCCTGCGCGCGGGTGGACTGAAAGCTCAGCGACGTGACGTTCACGTCGCTGCACCTGCTGTTTACGATTGCGTCATTGAAGGTCAATGTCCACTTTTAGAATGTACGCAGATGTTCTGGGGCGCTTATCAGTTTGTCTGCTTATCTTATCTCTGTTCCTGTTTACTCAAAACATTCCTCGTTTTCGATAAATAATTTGTTTCGAACTAGTTTGAGGAGTTCTGTCGTTGCGTTTGGTAGGATATATTTTCGAGTGCGTGACTGCCAGAAAATGGCGGATAACTTACGTTCGTCTGAGTTAGACAGACTACTAATGTGTAGCGGAAGTGAACCAAGTGACCTTGAGAGTGATATAGAGGGTGACGATGGGTCTGTAGTGCGAATATGTCCTCGATTACAGAATTATTCGGACACTAACTTTGATCTAGTGACGAGCGTGCTAATTTGAGTGACATTGATTCCGATGTTATTCCCGGGACACCGCCGGATGTACAAAGTTTTATATTCAATTTCACTGAAACCCGTATCGTTGAACATCAACCTGGCCCTTCAACCGCTCAACCTGGCTGTCCATCCCCTCAACCTGGCCCTTCAACCGCTCAACCTGGCTGTTCAACCCCTCAACCTGGCCCTTCAACCGCTCAACCTGGCTGTTCATCCCCTCAACCTGGCCCTTCAACCGCTCAACCTGGCTGTTCATCCCCTCATCCTGGCCCTTCAACTGTTGCTGATCCATCATTCCCGATCGTTGACGATGACGCCGACATCGGTCAAACTACTACTACAACTGCTACTGAGCCAAAGGGTAAACGTAAACGTAAAAAAAAGGTCAGTAAAAAGTTGCTAATAAAAATAAAAAATCACAGCCAAAGGAAAAATCGCCCAGAGCGAAAAAACCCAAAAAACCATCAATATTTGATTGGCAAAACGTACCAAACAATCCTAAAGAAATTCCTTTCACAGCAACTCCAGGCTTAGATCCTGATATAAGTAGTAGTTTAGATGAAACATTTTCCGAATTAGATTCTTTTTTTCTATTTTGTGGGGAAGAATTTTTTATGATGATAACACAGGAGACGAATGACTATGCAAATGCACAATTAGGGGATGCTAGACGAAAGCGGCTAAAAAGCGATGACAATTGGACCCCTGTTACAGTGGACGAAATGAAGTCATACTTTGCCTTATACATTTTGATGGGCCAAGTAAAAAAACCTAATATAAGGCTTTACTGGTCTAAAAGAAAAATATTAAAGACCCCTATATTCTCTGAAACAATGCCAATTGCCAGGTTTATGGCAATTTCCCGATTTTTGCACTTTTCAGATGCAGCAGTGGAAAACGACCAAAATGACAAACTCATAAAAATTAGACCAGTTATTCGGTATCTAGAAACTAAGTTCCTAAACACATATCAGCCGGAGAAACTAATATCACTGGATGAAAGCCTAATGAAAATGCGATCTCGCCTGTCATACATACAATTCAATCCGAAAAAAAGGGCCAGATTTGGCGTAAAAATTTACAAAGTGTGTGAAGTAAACTCAGGATATTGTTCCGTGTTTAAAATTTATGTAGGCGAAGATAAAGTAAGTGCCGATTTTCTCGCTGGTGAGTCCGTTGTATTAGATCTAATGCAACCATTCTATAACCTAGGCTACACTGTTTTCTTAGACAATTGGTATGTTTCGCCATTGCTATTTGTTGAACTGCTGAAAAAAGACACACATGCCATTGGTACGGCACTGAAAGTGCTTTCAAACCATTGCCCATTGTTTTCAAAACCATTGCCCTGAAGAAAAATGAAGCGATTTACAGGTCGTCAAATGGTGTATTGGCTACCATGTGGCAAGATAACAAAGATGTTATCGTGTTATCAACCTACCACACTGACGTAACCTTTGAAGAGACTAGGATTCGAAAAAGGAAACATGGAGTGGAAGAGCAGGTAAAAAAACCGAATCTAATTAGTGACTACAACAATGGCATGTTTGGCGTCGATCGGATGGACCAAAGATTGTCTAGCTTCCCGATAATGCGCCGCACAGTAAAGAAAGATATTTTTTTATCTGATTGATCTGGCAATATTCAATTCGTTTGCTATATACAACAAAGTAAAAGTTCTGAAGCCAAGGGAAAAACGACACTTTACCGATTTCAGGCTAAATTAAGCTGAGCAATTGCTTGTGCGGGTCAATCTTCCAGCAAAAACTTCACCCGGTCGTTTAGCGTTAGGTTTGAACCCTTTGCGCTTACAATCAAAATCCTGGGCACATTTTCCGGCCCTACTACCTCCTACAGGAAGTAAACAAAAAGCCTACAAAAAGTGCAAAGTCTGCAGTTCAAGAGGAGAACGAAGCGAGACAAGGTGGATGTACAAACGTTGCAAAGTGCCGCTGCATTTGGACAAAGATTGTTTCGAAGACTACCATACCAAACTGCACTACTAAGTAAAACCAGTGTAAAGACAGCGTAAATATTTTGTAAATATGAGTTTAGTTTTATTAAAGTTTTATTCAAGTGACAGTTTTTTCTTCAGACGTAATTTTTTACGGTGAAATACATTTGATCCGGCCTACATGAAGCAGCTATTACACGCAATAAACGTAAGTAAAATATTATGTAACCTTAGTTTTTAAATATTTTGCAGTATAATATAATTATGTTTTAGTCCAATAAGGTCGATGAGGTGTTTATGTGACGTAAGTAACAACAAAACGTGTAGAGTTTGCGAGCGCACTAAGCCGGCAGACGAGCGCACGAAGTCGGCAGGTACCGCGCCGTTTTCGGAATTAATTCGTACCGCTAGGCCCGGGCACGCGCTACGCTTCGCGATCCGCAATGGGTTAATTGATAATCATTACAAAAATTATAAAACCGTGTGATGGAACACAAATGTAAATTATAAATTTCTTTGTAGACAACGTTCTTTGTTTGGCCCTGTGGTTGAAGGATCATTAAACTTTCCGAAGAGCCAAACCTTGAGCAAGCAACATATAATTGGCCATGAGAGAAGGAGTCTTCCCTCAGATCAACGCCAGCCATTTTCAGTGACTGCCCTTGTGATTTATTTATTGTCACAGCAAAGCAGGGCTTCACAGGAAACTGCAGTCTTTTAAACTGAAAATGGTAATCCGATGGTATTAGGGGAACACGTGGAATGAAGACTACTTCATCCTGGCCACATCCAGTAAATATTGTTGCTTCTATGACGTTTTTGTGCGACGCTTTTACTTGTAGCCTAGTGCCGTTGCAAAGCTTAGGTGGTACCAGGTTTCTCAGCAACATTATTGGAGCTCCAACCTTAAGGTAAAGATTGTGTGGTGGAATGCCTGGAGGATTAAGCGTGTGTAAAAACTCTACCGGGTAGTGAACCGCATCTTCTACTTCCACCACAGAATCCACCGATTGGTAACATACAGTCTCAGTTGGCAGTTTTTCCAATAATATATTATTGATACTTCTAGCAGTGTCATTCTTTGGTGTAAGGATAGCTCTTTCTCGAAACCAAGACAAATCTTTTAAATAAACATTTTTTAAATGTGGGTAAATGTTTTCAGCCAACGCTTGCAAGTCACATACAACTTTACATAAGTCTGCTGTAATACTAACTTTGCCATTTTTCTCAGGTAGATTTCCATTGCCGATCTTTAAAAGTAAATTTGAGAATTCTCCTGCATTTAAACTGCCTTTAAGATGAACCCGCATATTTGTTTTCAAGGCAAGAACTTGGACTTTAGGCCAAAGAATAGATCTCTTAAGACAGGCTTTGACTTCATCAGCTCGAGTTCCTTTAGGTACAACAGGCAAAGTTTGTCTGAAGTCTCAAGCCAATAAGAGCGTTACTCCACCCATCAGGTTCCTGTTATTTCTAATGTCTGGAAGAGATCTATCTAAAGCTTTAATTCCTGTCTTGTTGGCCATTGTGCATTCGTCCCAAATTATTAACTTGCAATATTTTAGAACCTCCGCCTTGTCGCTTTGTTTTGAGATGTTACACATTGGAGTCTCAGAGTGGCGTAAGCTTAAAGGCAGTTTAAACGCAGAGTGAGCCGTCCTCCCTCCATCCAATAATGTTGCTGCTATACCTGAAGAAGCCACTGCAATTACGATGTTCCTGTCTTTTCTTAATGGGGCTAAAATTAAATTAATTAAAAATGTCTTCCTTGTACCACCTGGTGCGTCAAGGAAAAAACAGTCTTCCAGCTTGTGACTCAATGCTAGCCATTACTTCATTCTATACATCTTTCTGCTCGTCGTTAAGTTTTGGCAAGTTTTCTGCAACCAACTGAGATAAATGAACCGCATTGTAAGAGAGTTCTTTTAAGTACTCGTGATTGACTGCACTGTTTGGTCCTGGACTTGGAGAAGGAAGACCGAGCTGTTGAATTGATTGGTGGGACATCGAACGCACTAAGTTTTCTAATGACTGTAGGCATTTATTGTAAACAATGTTGATTAGTGGTTCAAGTGGTAAATCAGGGCATTCATGTTGTATTTGTCTCTTAAAGTCCTCTGACATACTATCTCTGTGTTTTTCTCATAGCCCAAAAGGATTTGCTTATTGACAAAATACCAAAATTACTGCGAAAAGCTGTCTGATTTTTTTAGGTGATTCCGACACAGCAGCTTCTTCCAAGATTATGTCCCAGTTACTGTCATCTTCAAGTAAACCTAACGCTCTGCAGGCAGACTGATAAGTGGGATGAACTACGCCAGATACCCTTTTAAGATCAATAAAACTTGTAGGCCCTTTAACTTCATGAAGAAGCATGCGGAGATAGTAACATTCTATGTTGTTAGGTTGTACTGTGTAAACTCAACCAAGTATATGATCTTTTTTTATTCCTGGATGTCCTGGAACGGCTTTGCCTTGTTTACGACGACTAAACTTGTTATTTTTCCAGGTATAGTAAGCAGGTACTTCACTGTAAATTAGATTTCTGGCAAAACTGTCAGATTTGCAAAGCTCAAAGGCCAGAAGAGTCGTTTTTGGTGGATTCAGAAGTTTTTCTCTGACATTTTCGGGGTTGAAATAAACTCTCTGACCATTTTCAAGATGTACAGCTAAATGCATTACAGGAGGATATCTTTCATGGATTGGGAAACAAAATATACGCCAAGCTGCTTCGGAACTACTGATGTAATGGCCTGCTTCATAGCTTGATACTTCATCTCTCTCGTTTTCCAAAACAAAAGCTGCTTGATCACTGCCCTTGTTCACGTATTTACAAATGTATTTTATTGACTTAACAGAATTACACAATTCCACGTTGATGTGTGATACGTGACAGAACAGGATTGTACGGCACTACCCACCGGCTGTCTAGGTCTACTCCATTTATGTTGACTGTGTAACCACCATCAGCTGGAGACCTTCGACGGTACTGAGGGCAGCCATCGTCAGCAGTTTAGGTTTCTTTGGATAAGGGACGTGGATATCTTTTGGAGCATGAGCCATTAACCATGCAGAATGAACTCCTATTTAAGTTGCCGCAAGGACCGTGGATCATCGTAGACTTGATAATTTCATGTAGTTCAGGGTCCATTTCAGGGTCGGGTATCTCAGCACTAATCACATTATCTGTTTCGTCAGCCATGATCCTATTTTGCAGCCACAGCAAAATGTGTACATGAGGCAAGCCACGCTTCTGCCACTCCACAGTATACATGTAACACCTACTTTGACCGAAAATTGAACCTTTAGTTAAAAGATTAATCAGTTTTTTCACTTTCAAATAGAACACCCGAGCTATAATGTCGTGTCTATCTTGAGGTTTTTAGCCGTCTTTTAAGGCAGCTCTAATTTCTGTCCATTTCGGATTACACGTAAATGTTATGAACAAATCAGGACGACCATAGTGACGAACATACGTCATGGCGTCCTGAGTTCTCTCGTGCATATAGCGCTGACCGCCAGTAAAACTGGATGGTAACACGACCATTTGTCCTATATCTGAAACGTTAGCATCCCCCTTACACATGGCGTCTTTAAGGTGAACATAATTTTCCGCTCGCAGCTTACTCTGATTAAATCTTATGAAGTTTAGTCTCTCCGTCTCAATTTTAGCATACATACCAACCAAATACTGATTGAAAAGGCTGCGGTACAGTAATAAGTAACTTCCATCGCCTTTTCTTTCCATTATTCTGTAAGCGTAAAAGTCGCAAGCTTAGACATTTTTATTGAGAGGTACGTTAGATATCGGATCACGTTGTAAAATATTGATAGCGTAGCCATCTTCTCCACGACAGAACATAAGAGGATACTGGAGTGTGTCATATGCTCGATGTGTTTCACTTATCCGTATTAACTTTGCGTTTCTACTGTGTAAAATAATATCTCTCTTTTCAAACTCCTGGCCCACAATAACCAAAGCGACCTCTTTTGTTGCTGGTGCGTTGAAACGACCTTTATGTCCATCTGCAGGTTTCCTATCCGCATGAATAACAACCTTGAATTCCTGACCTTCCGGAACATTTTCAATTGCAGTTTTAAAATCTCGAATATAAGGATTGTTACCATGCAGACAGTTTTGAATTTGACTAACTAAAGAAGGTTTAACTATATTAAAGAGGTTGGCTCTTATTTCTGTTTCTCTTTCGTCGTTCCAACAAAATAAATTTGTAAAAAAGAGGGATTTTGTTGGTGGGAAGGTAGCAAACTTCCTATTCGATGGTAAACTTGCCCTTGTACCTTAAAAGTTGGCATGAAATTTCCTTCGACCACCTCTTTAGCTCCCAATGAAGTCATTTGGAAACAGCCGTTATACTTTCTGATAAAAAATGTTGTGACTGAGGGTGGTTGTTAGTAAGAAGACTATGGAGTGGTTCGGGAAGCTGTTGAATAGAAGGAATATAAACCTTGTTATTGCTGCAGCATAAGCCAGGACTTTCTTCCTTCCACTTTTTTGCATGGCACCACTTACATTCAATCTAGCCACCAAGAGAGACAACCTTGTCATTACTGTAATCTGTGAGGCGTTCATATTTAAATCCAGATAAAGATTTTGTTTTCATGGGATCAACTGCCTCTTTTCATTGTACCTTCGAACAGCTTCCTGATTAACTTCCACATGTCTAATTGAGTATTTAGCTCCCGAACACCTGTTAACATCAGGATTGTTTTTATTATAGGTTTTTACAGCCTCTCTATGTAATTCCGGATTATTTTTGTTGTATTTTTTCACAGCTTCTCTATGAACTTCAGGATTACTTTTAGTGTACTTTTTCACAACATCTCTATTTACTTCCGGATTCCTTTTATGGTATTTTTTCACTGCTTCTCTTTTGATTTCGGGACATAATTTGTTGTGTCTTTTTACGGACTTTCTATGTTTTTGCCTTTTGATTCTATCAGTAACTCTAGAAGGTCGATTTTTTTCTTCTTTTCTTACCAACACCTACATCAACAGTTGAGATTATTTCAGAAGAACAGGAAGTAATTAGGTCAGTACTGGATGTTACTTTAATATCACGTTTAACAGATTTTAACAAATAGTTAAGTGGCAAATCAACGTCTGTGCCGTCTTGAGCAGTTTGTTCATCATCAATATTTTCTGCGTATTCACTCCTACGCAAAGTACAATTAATAGGATTATCAACGACAGTTGTTGCAACTGCAGGTGTGTACTGAGGACAAAGAGGTTCAATGTGGGCATTCATCATGGGTCCAGAACACTTAAATCGCAATATTGTCTTTTCCTGTTCATACTCATCAGGCTGTACAATCACCAAACCATCACTATAGATCACCAGATGGTAAGGGTATATTTCGCTAGCGGCATGAATTTCAAAGTGCGTTGCATATGTGGTGTAAAGAGACATGTCAGCACGGTATTCAGCTAAACTTCTATAAATGTCACCACGCGGCATCATTGTATGCTCATGAAACCGGAGCCAGTTGCTACAAACGTACTCTACAACGCCTGCTCGCAGTTGAGGCGCATCGGAGACATTACCGTACATGAGGTAAGATAGGGAGTAAAAAAAGCACGACCTATCAACACCCACAGGTACAATACGATGAGGTACCATAACCCCATCAACATTAATATGTTCCATCATAGCAATTGTGTTTGTTGATCAGAATCTACAGGGTGGCGCAAAAAGAACGCATGGATTTGAGTAACGTAATACCAGTGGAGGGGAGCGGTCAGTGACCGCCGAGCGACGCCATTTTGTTGGTTGAAGCGTCCAGTTTTAGTAGCAATGGAGCAGTGGAACGTGCAGCATCGTTTGTTCGCTGTTGAACACTATTTCAAATCAAATGAATCTGTCATCACTGTTCAACGAAAATTTTGTTTACAGTTTAATGTCGCGCGTAATGGTTCGGTACCTGATCGCAACTTGATACTTCGTTGGGTTAACTCGTTTCGTACAACAGGATCAGTGTTGAAGAGTAAATCGACTGGTCGCCCTCGTACGGCGCGAACTCCGCAAAATGTTGAAAGTGTCAGAGCCTCAGTTCTTGAAAGTCCTCACCGCTCGACTAGACGGCGTGCTCCGACCTTAGGGATATCACGTCGATCGCTACAGCGCATCCTGACATGCGAGTTACAATTCCACCCTTACAAGATAATGATTGTTCAAAAGCTCCTTGAACGTGATTTTCACGAACGAAGAGTTTTTTACAAGAGAATGATTGATGTCGTTAGAAATGACAATAATGTTGTAGTGCTGAGTGATGAAGCTCATTTCCACTTGAATGGCTCAGTAAACAAGCAGAATTGCCGCTATTGGGCAGCTCACAACCCACAGGAAATGCATCAAAAACCACTGCATTGTCCTAAAGTTACAGTATGGTGTGGAGTCTCTAAAATTGGCATCGTTGGACCTCATTTTTTTGAAGAGCGTGACCAAACAGTCACTGTTAATTCTGAACGATACGTGACAATGCTACGCACATTTTTGCAGCCAAATCTTGAAGCTTTGTGGCTCGATATGGAACAAACATGGTTTCAACAGGATGGAGCCACAGTCCACACGAGTAATCAATCTATGGCTGTCGTTCGAGGAATGTTTCCTGGTCACGTGATTTCACGTTTCGGCGATCTCCATTGGCCTGCACGTTCGCCAGATTTGACTCCTTGCGACTTCTTTTTATGGGGACACCTGAAATTCAAAGTTTATCGTCGTAAACCTCGGTCACTCGAAGAATTGAAGGCTGCAATAAGTGAAGAAATTGCCGCTGTATCACAGGACACTTTGAACAAAGTTATGGAAAACTTTGAAGAGAGACTTGCAATGTGTATTCATGCAGAAGGACGCCATCTTTCTGATGTTATTTTTAAAAATTAGTTAATTGTCTTATAATTATTAACACCCAACTCTCAAATTGGGTTGTTTGATGATTGTTTTGGTGTAATTAAAATTTGGTGTGATTAAAATTAACCAACTTATAGCCTTTTAAAATCCATGCGTTCTTTTTGCGCCACCCTGTATTTTCACGTAGCAAAGTTAAATATACAAAAAAAGAAGCTTAGAAACTGAGAATCAAAAACAAAAATGTAGTTAAAATAGGACAAATTAAAATATAGTAGTTATCATCTTAAAAACTGAAAGAGTGACAGCTTTATATAAAGAACTTAAAAATTAAAATTAACCTTTAGAAAAAATTATAGAATGCCAAATTGATCAAAATAGTATTAACTAAATTAGAAAGACTTTAAAGTAGAGAGTTAAACAGGTAAGAAAGTGAAAAATAAAAATAAAAATATTTATCTTCTATGAAAAGGCTAGGAGCAACAGCTATAGTAGGAAACACCTACCTAATAAAAACAGAAAAGTATTTAAGAAAGCAAAAATTAAAATATAGTAACTATCGTCTTAAAAACCGAAAGAGCGACAACTTTATATAAAAAACTAAACAAAATTAAACTAACCTTTAGAAATAATATAGAATGACTAACTTGATAAAAAGAGTACTAACTAAAGTAGAAAAACTTAATAGTAGAGAGTTAAAAACACTAAGTAAGAAATTGAAAAGTAAATAAAAAAATTATCATCTATAAAAATGGCTAGGAGCAACAGCTGTAATAGGAAACACCTAACTAATGATAGGTAGAAAACTACTGAAGAAAATGATTAGTCTAACTTGTCAATTAAATAAAAGAAAGGTAAGAATTAATAAGAAATTTAAACTAATATTTTAAACTGAATCCAACAGGAGTAGTAGTAGTATAGGAAAGCACGGAAGCGGTCTGTAACAGAACAGCAACTGGACTGAACAAACCACACTGTGTGCAAGAATGTCTGTTCTCTGAGGGAGGGAGGTGTGTTATCAGTATTGACCTTTAGACTAAACTCAGAAATTCATGACCGATTCTGACATCAATTTTATGCATCACACTCTCTTTAACTGTTAGTTTTATATAAGTAAAAAACAGCTAACTAAACAACCTTCGTTAAATTTAGATCAGTAGCTACTCAAGTGACTACAAAAGTCGTTATATAAAAATTTAATATAGATAGATATACGTGCAACGGTTCAATATCCTAGGTCCTATCATTGTAGACATAAAGTTATTATAGTTGGTCAGAATTAGTAAAGAAATAATATATTATTTTATCCTGGTAATGTTATCTTATTCCTAAAACTAAAACACTATAAGAAAAAAACTGGCTATAAAAATTAATTAAATTAGTCAAATTCAGCACTTATGGCCGACATATTGCTTTTCATATTTATTTTTAAATATTGTTTTTCGGCTGTTCTGGCGCTAAAGCTGTTGAAAGTTGTTGAAAACTACATTCTTTACCATAATACTATGTGTTAAAAAAGTTAAACCAACTAATTATTAGAGAAATATTTGCCAAAAACAGCGCGATTTCTCCACTTTTTGATGAAATTTTGGACGTTTGTGCTTCTTTAAGCCAAACTGTGAGAGATATGAAAAAAAAGCAAGAGACCAAAGTTGTAGATAATCTAATTCCAGACTAACAATTTTCTGTCAAATTTTAAATTCGATGAATGGTTAAGCCAGTAGAGACGAAAAACTGGATTGACTACACTACGCTTTTGGGGCTTTTTGGCACCCCCAAAAACCCCCTTAGAGTTGGAATTTCCCAAAATCCTTTCTTATTGCACGCATTCAGTATGCAAGGAATATTGTGTACAAATTTCAGCTTCCTAGGTATTTCCGTTTGGGCTGTAGAGCAATCAGTGAGTGAGTCAGTCAGTGAGTGGTATTTGGCTTTTATAGATATAGAAGAAGATAGATAGATACAGACTCTTATAATTTTAACTTCTTATATCACTAGAAAATCATGTGGCTAAATTGTTTCTCTTGGTGCTATTCATCCGAAGTTGTAAGTTGCTTGAAAATATATTGTACTAGTTCATAAATGTTTAAAGAAGTTGCCTTTTTAATGTAGATTATATTTATCATACTAATGAATCCAACAAAAAAAATCTTTTATGAAGGATTTAGTGCTGACTAGAAAAACATTGAATTACTTCCACAAACAGACACAAGATATATACTCTTCAGGTTTCAGAAGGCTGATTGTATTTCACTAGTTCCTGAGCCAGTAGCAGTGGTGGGGGATAGGATGGAGTATCAACATAGCGTACCACAGTATTTAAAGATTTTTTCAGGTTATATATTTTCTTTTAATATTAATGGTGTCCTTGCATAGATGTGGCGGTGGAGTTTAATCCATTGCGGTAGACTCATGAGCGGCATGCAGGATTGTTTAGTCAAGTTGGGCTCGTGATACTCTTTCTAGACTATACTGCTCTGTTAGTTGCTTATTTATCCACTAGATTGCAGGTGTATGTCCTTTTTTGTCATATTCAGAAACAATTGTGATTTGTTTTGCAATGTTGGTAGACTGCAAGGATGACCAATAACTAATTTATTAGACCAATTTCGCCATTATTGTGTTATTTGTTTACGTTTGTCTGCTTGGCGTTTGCGTTTTGTAATTTCAAAAAATTTTTTGTCTGAAATATAGGAATCAGTACATTACTTCAGTTCATTTATTTTTATAAATGGACCCTGATAATTTGCGTAGACAAAGTATGTACTTCAAATAAAAATAGATCTTAAACCAGATTGATGTGAAAAATGTCAGGTACCACTTCACCTTGAGAGCTGCTGCAATGACTTTCACATCAAAATGAATTTTTTAAAGCAAAACCGTGAAAGTTGTAAGTATATATTAATTAGTGAAATAATTTAAAACCGTTTTGAGAAAATTAATGCTTTGTATTTTTAATATTTTGCTTTTTTTTTCTTGAGTATAAAAATAAAAGATTATAAATATATGTATTTATATATATTTAAGCACACAACATTATTGTTGAATAATTAATTTATCTACTAAAGGATGTTGAAGATTTCATTAATTTATCCGTAACCAAACTTGTTCTAAACACATTTTAGTAAATCTTTGCATTTTGGTCAAAATTAGTTAAAATCACTCGTGCTGCAGAGGATATATCAATTCCTTCCCCAATGGGTTTAGTGCTGTGACAAACTTGGGAGCTATGCCGACGGTAGTTGTTTAGCTATTGGTAGGGGAGTACTCCTATGACGGCCAGGTCCTTATGAGGTTGGTGTCAGACTAGAAGGGGTGCTAGAATTAAGCTAATTTGTTTTCTTTATTTACTAAGTACTGCAGAATGAAAAACTCACCTTTGTAGCATTTAAATAACTTTGTAATGGTAAAATGTAAAAATATTGTCAAATTACGTATATCAATAATGAACAAAATCCACAACATTAAAAATATCATGAGCTACCCCTTATTATCTACAAGTAAAATTTTGTTTTAGCGATTATTAATAAAAACACTATTGGGATCCACCTGCCCACCCTCACTTGAAGTGATAGTGATATGTTATATGTGGTAATGATTGCTGTGTTACATGTATGTAGATATAAGTTTGTTAAACATAGAAACAGATAACATTCATATCACACTATTTTAATACCTGATCTTTTTGTTTGTCCATAAGTAAACACTGCCAAAACTGTTAACGACGCTCATAGCATATTCTCCTTTATCATTTAGACTGCTTTTTTATAGTAAGCTCAACAAAATGTTAAACAATTCCAGTTATAGTGGACTTGTAAAACCATTCTGAGACTCATGCCATAAAAGTAATTGAAACTGTTTATAACACTTATCTTAATTTAGTTTACCACTGAGATTGTGACAGTTTGAGAGGAATGTCATAAACTCTATAGTAATAAATGATTCTCTAGATATGATGTTTCATTTTTAGGTCTTCCTGCACCCATCATCTGTGAACTATAACATTGGAAATTTCTCTAGTCCCTACCTGGTCTTCCAAGAGAAGATAAAGACATCCAAGGTGTTCATCCGTGACTGCACGATGGTTCCAGTGTTGCCTTTGGTGATGTTCTCGGGCAACGAGTTGTCTGTGGAGCTCACTAATGGCACGTTCACCATTTCCCTTGAAGACGGATGGATTGTATTTGTTGTCAATAACAATACCGTAAGTAGAATTTGAGATATGAAATGTACTGATATTGCAGTTTTCTATTTCTATTATACAAGAAAATCAATTTTCAGAGGATTTAAAGATTTTAAGGCATTTGTGTTCTAACAATAAAAGTAAGTAAATTTGAGCAAGATCGTTAAGTGAATTTTTATTTCATTAGGTTTGATTTTATCCTTCAGTAGAAGTACAATGAAGAGGGGTGTGCTTATATTAATTGAAAGTTTAAAACACTTGACAAAGTTAATACATTACAATATTTAGATGTTATCTGTGATGAAAAGCAACAGCAAAGTTCATTTTCACTTCCCAAGTAAATAGAATTGTTACCTGTTCAATATAGTTTATTTTCAATGCTTGGTGTATACTAATAATTTGGTATAATTAAATTTATAAAAACAAATATTGCTGCCAGTACAATTTACGTATCTTCTCCTCCAGAACTCCTCTCACAGTAACTTTACTGTTCCTCTCTACCCAACGAGACTGATTAACACATTCACTGCTTATACTAAAATGTTATACGTTCACCTATGGCTCAAATTTTTATGTAAAAATTACTTACCAAATACTGCTCTAAGTCTTGTTCTGTGGAAAATAGATAGATAATTGGTCGTTTCCGGTGGTCCTGTGACGTCATCTCTCCTGCCATTTATTGTCGGCATGCGCCAGCTGAGTGCGCCTCTATGTTGAACTTTTACATTAATCACAGTATTTACTCTAATTATACACTTTTTCACTTATTTACACTGTTGCTGTTTCACTCTTACATTGAATTGTGAAATTTGTCAAAGTACTGAACAGCGCAGAGGCCTGGTTCCTCAGGACAAGCTGTGCAGAAGTATACGACATCCGATCTCTTGCCTTCTTTAGAACACACCCTGCATCTCTTCTTTTTACGTTTTCCAGTCTGGTTAAGCGGAATCTTGGATAGGATGTGGTTAGGTCTCTTCTTGGTGCTGATGGAAGGTGGCGTTTCGATTGCAGCCGGTAGAAGGGCTTTGATCACAATCTGCCTATAATCGTACAACGTGATTTTCTTGTCAACGTGTGCTAGTTTATACATTGACCATGCATTCACCATTATCACTTGCATTACATGTACGAACACCTTCTTGTACCGTCTGAACTAGGGAGATTTCTAAGTTCAGAAGGAACACAGTTTACTATCCTTAAAACAATTTAAGACCTCGTGCATAGCTCTGGTGACAGATAAGTAGGGATGGCAAATATTTTCAACATAGATATATCACAAACCAAATATCAATCTAACGATAATATCGAAAGAAAAATATTGATATATTGGGTAACCAATACCTGAATGTAAAAATTAAATACATTTAATTTGTCTACCCGAAACAAGTCATGGTCTGTGGGATTGAATGAAAAAATTTAAAATAAGAGTAATTATTCTTTAATTATTATATGAATTATAAAATAGTAATGTAGTAACATTGTTATTTTGGGTGGGTGGACAGTGAGTGACTGGACCATAAACATTACGTTGTTTGTAAGGCGACTGGCTAGGAAGACTAGGGCATCTTAGAGTCAGCGTTGCCACACAACTTTATTTACCCTTTGCATCCACTGGTGTAAAATGTAGTGCAGACTTAAACTACATTTTAGTCTGTTGAGTTTAAGTAAAAAATTAAATAAATTTACTTTATTATTTCAATGCATGTTTTGTACGCATGACAGACAGTTTACATGTGTTTTTTCTAATCGTGATGATTTTGAGGAGAGAGAAAATAGTGGCAATATTTAGTGATCTGATATATCAAACCAAAATATTGATATGGCCGATATTAGTTTATTGATATTTCCGGAACATCGATATATCGTTGCCATCTCTATAGATAAGAGACTCAAAGGACTGGCTCTAATTCATATTTACACAGACATAGTGGTTGATTCTTGTGTATGAAAATGATAGACTGTTAAATAAATAACACTGCATTGAATAAATTAGTTTACACATAAATCAATATCTGTACCATTTTTAACTATCTCACTCGTATAAGTTTTAACAGTATTGAAAACTCATGTGGCAGTCATCTACTCTACGATATCCTATACCATACTCACTCTAAACCTCAGACTACCATCCCTGTCAAAACATTCTGCATCCACCCTTGGAACCATTACAGTGCAAAGTTAATATTTCTGATAAAAGCTTCCAGTCAAGGCCATGATTTAACTTGTGTTATCTCTAACCCAGGCTCAGAGTTCTGATGCTTCTAGACTGCTCAGCCACCTACTATCCATAGATTGCAATTACAAATTCTTAAAGGTACTTTGTATGATGTGATATGTAAAAGACTTCATTTGTGCACCTAAAAGTCAAAAGTTTTGAGTATCCTGTTAAATTTCTACAGAGAATTCGTCATTCAGTTTATACTTGAGACATCAACACATCTTGTACGTATATTTTAAGCTGAATGTGAATGATTACAAGATTGGATAAACTGTGAAGTCTGATTGCCAAATGAATTCGACTTACATTCTTATGTCTAAGTCATTAGAACAAAAAAAAAGAAAAAGCTATTTTTATTCTTAATTTTATAATGTAGGGTGACAAAGGTAATTGGACATTTGCCATCATTACGTGAAAATTAACAATCACGACGTTTCGATTTGGTAAAACCCAAACCTTTTTCAAGTGCTAAAAACTAAATTACATCTACACAAACATGTTATAAAACTACGTTCTTAAACTAATAAACTTATCTACTTTAATAATTATCTACATATTAACCTAGATCCTGGAATGGGGTACAACAAAATGAACTTCTACTAAATATAAACAAATATTAACAGGGCTAAATTAATACAACCAATTAGGCGCTGTCAAGGTTACGATATCAACGAAAAATGTCAAAACACAATTAAAATTAATATTAAAATCAGACTGAAATAAGATTACATTAACTAATCATAAATATATGGTACCTGAAAAACACTATTAATTTAAAATAACATTCAACATGCACAAAGAATTATATATATGACTCGGAAGAACTGAGACTACTATTACAATTACATTTTAACCTGAAAAGACAACAATTATTAGGAATAAAACAATACAATAATCAAATATTACAAAAATGATGAAGTCTTACGACCCGCAGTGACGATGGCGTCTAGACGTCCCAGGCACGAAGTGAGGATGATACAATCCAAATGCAGTGTCTACGAAGTTCCCTCCAAGGTGATAAAACACGGGGACAAGACAAACATACACACTACACTTCACAACAACCATACACAGACTGACGAGGTCAGGGACGCACGCTCCGAGATCGCCAAAAATGTGGTGACTCAGGTACGGGGACGTAGACTCATGGGGTGTTTAATTGTTGTAGGTGCAGGTGGTGTAGGATTCTGGTTAGATGATGTCATGAGTGTATTGAACTTTTTATCAAGTGTGTTTTTAAGTAAAGGAACCCACATGGGTCTAACTTCTATGCTACTTTGACTGATTACTTGTTCATTATTTAGTTTCATAAAGGCACCTTCGATGAATTTATGTTTAAAAAAATGTGGTTCCCTGTGAAGTATTTTAGTGTTACCCCAGTTAAATCTGTGTTCATTGTTCCAGGCATGTTCAGCTAATTTAGAATGTGTAGTGTTTCCTTTTTTAATGTTATTTTTGTGTTCTTTTAGCCTAACTTCCAGTGGTCTCTTTGTTTCCCCTATGTATTTTTCATTGCATTCACAAGTAATGCAATAAACTACATTTTTGGAGGATTGCTCCTCATTCTTTGGTTTAGTTTTAGTTAAAGACTGTCTTAATGTGTTTTGTGTGTTGAATGATGTTCTGATTTTGTATTTCCTAGCTATGCGTCTGATTTTTTCTAAAAGGTTAGTCGTATATGGAATGGACATGAATGCTTTAGGCTTTTCTGTGTCAGTGGGTATTTGTTTGTGTTTTCTTATTTGTTTGCATTTGTTTATGAGAGACTGAGGGTAGCCATTGTTTATTAGATCTTTGGAAACATTGTTTAGTTCATTGTCTAGTTTAGTTTTGTCTGAGCATATGGCTCGGGCCCTATCAAAGAGAGAGAAGGCTACACCTTCTTTAACAGTTTGTGGGTGGTTAGAATTGAAATTGAGGTATTTGCCTGTGTGAGTTTGTTTTCTGTAGACTGATGTTTTTAGGCCATGTTTTGTTTTTTCTACATTTACATCCAAAAATGATAATTTATTGTTTATTTCTTTTTCCATGGTGAATTTAATGGTGGGTGAAACCTTGTTCAAGTGTTTTAAAAATTCTTCTAAATTAGGTTCACCATGACTCCAGCAGATAAATGTGTCGTCCACGTACCTAAGCCAAACCTTAGGTTTGAGATTTGAGGAAGCAATTGCTTGTTCCTCAAACTCTTCCATGTAGATATTGGCAAAAATAGGTGATAGTGGGGAACCCATTGCCATACCATCATCCTGGCGGTATATTTGACCATCTATTTCAAAGTGATTACATTCAGTGCAAAGCTGTAAAAGTTCCATTATTATGTGAATAGGCAGTTTGGTACGTTCTGAAAGTTTAGTGTCTTGGTTAAGCCTGTTTTCGATTATTCTTAGAGTTTCTTTTACCGGAATATTAGTGAACAAGTTAACTACATCAAAACTTACAAGAATGTCATTATTATTTATGGTCATGGTTTTTGTAATTTCAATGAATTCTTTTGAATTCTTTACGTGTGATGTTGTGTTGTTAGCCAAAGGAGTGATTATTGGAAGGAGAAACTTGCATAATTCACGGGAAGGAGAATCTCTGGAGCTGACAATAGGTCGTAAGGGAATGTTTGGTTTGTGAATTTTGGGTAGGCCATACATGTGTGGTGTTTTGGAGTGATGTGGTGTTAGCCTACTACGTAATTACAAAAAATACAAACATGTATTTTTTGTGTTTTCTAAGGGTTTGTTCAATTTTCCTTTCAAAGGATTTAGTTGGGTCTCTATTTAGTATTGTGTATTTTCCATCTTTAAGAGTTTCTTGAATTTTGTGTTCGTATGTAGTTTTATCTAATATGACTGTGGCATTTCCTTTATCTGCAGGTAAAATTTTTATGTCCTGTTCACTTTTGAGGGCCTTTAGAGCGTTGAGTTCAGTTTTACAGAGGTTAGGTTTGGTGGGTTGGAATTTCTTTAGGGCGATACTGGCCTCACACCTGAACTGATCGGCATCCTCCTCAGGTAGCTGTTGAGCAGCCGATTCAATTCCAGTAATGAAATCCAGCACGTTAGGTCTTTTAGTAACAACAGAAAAATTTAGCCCTTTAGAAAGTACATCAGTTTCTTCTTTAGTTAGTGTTTTGCTGGAGATATTAACTATATTATTCATCTGTGATGTTCGGTGAATTCCATTTTGTGAGTCAAGGTTCAAAGAATTTGTAGGTGTGTTAGATGAGTAGGTTTGTTTGAGAGCATTAAATTTTTTAATATGGTTTTGCTTAGTTTTTATGTCTGTTTGATGTGCTGTGGCATTTATGCAAGAAAGTATTTTTTTCCCAATCATTTTCTAATATGTCCTTAAGGTGTTGTGTGTTTATTTCTATTTGATTCTTTAAAGAGGATTTCTTTCTAAGGTTATCTTTAAGTACTTCAATCAAAAGTTTGTTACCAGCTGCGAGAGTGATAGTTTTTGCCCTGCGTGTTTCACATGGTGTTTTAAGCTGCAATCCTTTAGGTATTATGCCTTCATTTTTGCATTTCATGAGGTAGGTTACATGATTAGAAACTTTAGCTAATTTAGTTTTTAATCTTTCTAAGGACTTGATTTTTGATCTCGTTCCGGGTCCATACCGTGAGTCAACTTTGTTTTTGAAATTTGTTAATGATGGAGTATCAGATGAGGGAGACAAAGGTAGTTGGACATTTGCCATCATTACGTGAAAATTAACAATCACGACGTTTCGATTTGGTAAAACCCAAACCTTTTTCAAGTGCTAAAAACTAAATTACATCTACACAAACATGTTATAAAACTACGTTCTTAAACTAATAAACTTATCTACTTTAATAATTATCTACATATTTACCTAGATCCTGGAATGGTGTACAACAAAATGAACATCTACTAAATATAAACAAATATTAACAGGGCTAAATTAATACAACCAATTAGGCGCTGTCAAGGTTACGATATCAACGAAAAATGTCAAAACACAATTAAAATTAATATTAAAATCAGACTGAAATAAGATTACATTAACTAATCATAAATATATGGTACCTGAAAAACACTATTAATTTAAAATAACATTCAACATGCACAAAAAATTATATATATGACTCGGAAGGACTGAGACTACTATTACAATTACATTTTAACCTGAAAAGACAACAATTATTAGGAATAAAACAATACAATAATCAAATATTACAAAAATGATGAAGTCTTACGACCCGCAGTGACGATGGCGTCTAGACGTCCCAGGCACGAAGTGAGGATGATACAATCCAAATGCAGTGTCTACGAAGTTCCCTCCAAGGTGATAAAACACGGGGACAAGACAAACATACACACTACACTTCACAACAACCATACACAGACTGATGAGGTCAGGGACGTACGCTCCGAGATTGCCAAAAATGCGGTGACTCAGGTACGGGGACGTAGACTCATGGGGTGTTTAATTGTTGTAGGTGCAGGTGGTGTAGGATTCTGTATGGCCTACCCAAAATTCACAAACCAAACATTCCCTTACAACCTATTGTCAGCTCCAGAGATTCTCCTTCCCGTGAATTATGCAAGTTTCTCCTTCCAATAATCACTCCTTTGGCTAACAACACAACATCACACGTAAAGAATTCACTGATATTACAAAAACCATGACCATAAATAATAATGACATTCTTGTAAGTTTTGATGTAGTTAACTTGTTCACTAATATTCCGGTTGTTGTAATATGTAATGTCCAACTACCTTTGTCTCCCTCATCTGATACTCCATCATTAACAAATTTCAAAAACAAAGTAGTTAACATCTTTAAAACTAACATTTTTACGGCAATGCAGAAAAAGAAAAAAACAATCAATATCACCCAAAGATGATTTTTGCTATCCCTTCCTATTATCATAATAAGCTTCAAAAGAGTACGATGATATCTTTAATAGTTACTGTTTTAGTTTTGAAAAAAATAACATTATTTTGTTCGTTTACAATATCCCGCAGAAGGTACTGCAGAAATTTATTTCCCGTATACGTTGTCTTATTTTAAACATTTCCAAATTATTACGCTCGGCTGTGAAATGGTACCTAGTGTTATGCCTGTGGCTTTGTTGTTGAAAATTTGGAATGTAATTTTGTTTACAATATTTTACTGTTTCAAAAATGTATAAATCGTACACTGTTAAAATCCCAAATTCTTTAAAATAAGCTTTAACTGAATCACGGCTGGATAAATTGCACATAACTTTAATAGCAATTGTTTGTATTTTTAAAATACAATCTAAATTCATTTTTGTTGTCCTCCCATATATTGTAATTCTGTAAGAAACGTGAGATTGTACCAAACATAAGTACTTTGTTTTTAGTGTTGTTAAATTACAAAAATGTTTCATCTTCGTTAGAGCGTAGATACCTGATGATGATTTTTAGCTATAAATTTCACATGCTCATCCCAATCTAATTTACTGTCTATAATCAAACCTAAAAACTTTGTGTCAGTCAGCTGCTCTACTGTATAATCTTCTATTGTTATAATAGGATTTATTGGTTGTCTATTTTGCTTGGTATGAAAAGAGATAAAGTTTGTTTTACTAGCATTAAGTAGCAAATGCGCTGAGTTTAATAATTTTTCTATTTGTGATACTTGTAATGCTGCTTTAACTTCAATTTCCTGTTGATTTTTCCCTGAAAATGTAATATTAGCGTCATTGGCATATAGAAGCATGTTAATTCTATTATCCTCAGATAATGAAGGAAGCCAGGCACGGATTTAAGGGGGGGGCGATGGGGGCAATCGCCCCCCCCCCAAACGGAAAAAAGCAAAAAATGTACCTACACGCTTAGAATAAAATGTAAATAAAATATTTGATTTACCGTCATGAAAATAACATTAGTAATTGTTACCGTCTTAATAATATTACAGTATATATAATATTCGGATGTGTAGTCTGAGTTTGTAGAAAGGAGAATTTCCGAGTCGTCGGTTGGTAATTGGTAGGTCTATATATTTTAGCCGGCAACAGTGGCAACACTGCGTGTCTAGCGCCGACGTAGTGGCGAGACGCCGAGACACTGATTGACAGACGACATTGATTTGATAGTTGAGTTATTATATTAATCAACTGTTTTAACAATGTTTTGGGATCCAACCTTAAAAGTATTTGTGAAACAAGATGGGCCAAGCTGAGCCGAATTTCCCCCGCACAGCCGCCTTGGAACGGGTCTCTGACCATGTTCCAAGAAGCCGGAGCATGTGCGGGGGCCTGTGCCTCGCTTCAGTCGCCTGGTAGCTGCCGCGTGGGGCGGCCAGCAACAACAACCCACATATACATATTACAATAACCTAGCATGTCCAAACTATGTTTAAGTTGTTGCTCATTGAACTGTTTCCATAAAATTTTAACAATACAACATTCCAATGGAATCCATTTTATTATTTAATAGTTGTGATATTAAATGTATATACTTAAATGCTATTTCGAAGTTGTTTTAATTTATGCCAAACTTATTTTCGATTACAGAACTTAGGTATTCTTCTATATTTAAACCCGAAAAACACCCCCCAAACTGCTAAAAAACAATACTTCTAGGACTTTGAAATAGCAAAAATTTACCGGGGGAGGACCCCAGGACCCCCCGACTTACTGGGGGGTTTTCCATACCCCCCAGACCCCCCGGCAGGTTCTCCCCCCCCAATTCACTGCTCTGGATCCGTGCCTGAAGGAAGCTCTGTCAGATAACAAACGAAAAGAAGGGGGTCCAGGATGGACCCTTGCGGAAATCCATATGTAATTTTACTTGTAGATGATTTGTAACTCTGGATAACATTGAGATGCTGGTGTTTAATTTCAACATATTGATAACGTTCCTGTAAATATGATTTAAACCAATGCAGTTCCTTTCCTCAATACCGAGACTTTTCAGGATTTCAAATAAAGGATCATGCAGAATATGTCAAAAGCTTTGGACATATCTAGAAAAATGCCAACAACATTTTCCTTCCTATCAATTGCATCTATATTGTTTGTACACACCCAATTCCTGCTGTGACTGTTGATCTACCTGATCTAAATCCATGTTGTTAGTCATCTATCAGCCCATTTACTTCAAAATGTTTGGATATAAACTACTTTTTCATAAATTTTCGAGATATTGGCCTATAACTTCCTAATTCCTTGCATTACCCTTTTTAAAAATTGGGATTACCTTGGTAATTTTTAGTTTTTGGAAATATTCCTGTTATTAAAGATGACATGAGTTAATGGTTTTAATAACTCATTTTTTGCTTTTTTAGTTAGATTAATTGGTATTTCATCAAAGCCAGTGGAGTTTTTATTTTTAAAAGAATTAATAATTTTACATAAATCTTCCTCTGTAATTGGTGTAAATTTAAAACTAAGTCAAGAAGAAATGGGTGTATTGATGCTTTCTATATTATTAATGGTATTAGGACTAAGTAACAAACTAGGATTCACAGGTATACTTACTATATTTGTAAAAAAATAGTTAAAAGTTTCAGAAATCATTTTTGGGTTGCTTATAATTTTGTTATTAAAAGAAATTCTTAAGTAAGATACATTTTGTTTTCCAACTTCCCTATTGACAATTCCCCAAGTTGTTTTAATACAATTTCGTGAGTTTGCAATTTTTAAATCATAGTACTGTTTCTTTACTTTATTTATAATGTCTCGTTTCTTTACTTTAAGGTTTCTTTTGACTTCTTCCTCTTTTGTCTCCCTGAATAATCTACTAAGTTGAAATATTTTTTCTTTACCCTCTAATATATCCTGGTTTATCCATTGATTTGATTTCTGACTACCCACTTTTGAATACAATACAGGAAAACTTAAATTAAAATAGTACAAGAAAATATCTAGAAATATGTCATATTTCAGATCTATTGTATCTTGGTAGACGTCCATCCAAGACTCTGCCAAAATTTGTTAAAAAAAGTTTCTTTATTTGTTTTATTAATTCTTCTAGTCAATTGTTTGGGTTTAGCTGAGACTTTTGAAGTTTCTACAATCATTTTGATTAGTTGGGCATGGTGTTCAGAAAGTTATGTGATTAGGCTATTGACTTTTTAATTAGGGATATTACTTAAACAATTATCTATTGCTGTTGATGTTGTGGCGGTTACCCTTGTTGGAAAGTCCACCAGGTACTTTACATTAAAAGCTACCAGGATGTACATAAAAAGAGTCCTTATTTACTATGTTAATATTGAAATCTCCAACAATTTTTTTCCCCATTAAATTTCAGTAAACAGTTTAAAAGTGTTCTAATTTCTCTAAAAAGGTTTGTTCATTAGCTTTTATAGGCAACCTGTGAAAGCAAACTAAAATGGTATAAGTTTGATGGTCTTTAAATTTATATATACAAAACTCAAAAATCTTTTCCTGTAAGAGAAGTTGACATTAAGGTATAGAGAAAAATCATGTTTTAATTTGATTTTTAGCTAATATCATTACTCCCCCGATTTCTCTCTGGAAAAAAATGTACTGAGCTTGTAACAATCTACCTTTACTCTTTCTACTTCATATTTTGAGATTTTATGCTCGCTAAGGGCTACAAAGTCAGGGCTTAACTCTTCCAAAGTCAAATTCCAGAGAGGTAAGTGTTGGATATTCTGATGTATAATATAAATTTTGCTGTTTTGAGTGATTTTCTACACGTTTAAGGGTAGCATTTTTGATTCCTGAAAGTTACTTGTCTGCTGTGTTTTAAAATGATTTTCAATATTTTTTACTAATGAAGTTATTGTTAATTTTGACATTAGAATCTGGCCAGAAAGAGTCATTCTCTAACTTATTTACATTGTGTCTAGAAGGTAATTTACAGAGAAGTTTAAAGGTGTACCTGGAGAAGCCGATACAGACTCTGTTGCACTGTTGACGCTGTTCCTCCACATTTGAACACTGGCTGGTCGACTGACTACTCTGGTCTCACTCAGGTCCCACCCTGGGAATGAAGGTGATGCAGTCATATCGAGGTCACCGACAGTTCTGTTGAAGCTCTCCTCTTTTGATACCTCTGGGGATGACATGATATAAGGTTCCTCTTCATTCGACATTGCCTGTTCCGTTTCTTGGGATTTCTCTTCAATTAGTCTGTTCATTTCTCTCAGAAATTCACTATGGTTCAAATCGCTATATGGTTGATCATATGATATTATTGTAATTTCTGGTCCAATATTTTTTTGGAATATAAACAGGTTAGATATAAAGAGTTTCAGCTGTATGTTATCCTGAACTGTGCCCATTGGGGAACATATGAGCTTTTTGAAATTTTTCTTTTTGAAATCTTCTTGGAATTGGTAGAAAGCTAAGTTATAGTCTAAATGAGTTGGTTTCTGATAATATTTAGGTTTAGTAACTAGACCATAAACTCTGGCTAGGTTTTCCTATTGTTGGTAGGTTAAATGTGACCCAATACAATCAGAGGTTGATGGTTTACCTAAATGTCGATCAAAAACCACAACGACATCTGCTGACATGTGTTTCACTTCTCCCAAGTCCGCTGATATGCAGTAGTAGGATCATGTATGTGTCTACTGAAGGTTTTATTCATGTTTTCTTCTTTAACCTCTATCTTGCCATTCCCGGGAGTTTTACTATCCAGTTTTAAAAATTGCAGTTTCTCAGTGCTTGATTTTGTTTTTAGTGTGACAAAATGTTTCTTTATTTCCTTTATTATTCTGTTAGTCATAATTTTTTACCAATCAACTTCAGGTGGACCCCTGCCTGTGTGAAACATCTGCTAGACATTGTCCAGCAGATGTTTCACTGCTTGCTGTCATATCCAGAAATACTACATTCTTCAGCCTCCTTGTTAGTTCATATATGTCAATGTTTAAGTTCATGATGCTCTCGTTTATCTTGTTGCTCAAGGATAGGTCCCGCCTGAAAGGGATTCTTCCCACAGTGACATTTCCAGATCTTAGTTTCTTGATTAAGTATTCAAGATGTTGGTAGATGTATCTTTCTTCAAAATTATAAACATCGTTTGAACGAGCTAGCAACACCACATGGTCTTTGTCTGTGATTTCTAAATTGCTGACTTGCTCCATTATATCTCTTAATCTGGCTCCTGGCTGGACATATTCTTCAATTTTAAAACAGTCCATAGATGAATCATCCATAATCAGTTTTATCCATAGCCAGACTTATTCTCAGAAAGGGCCATTTATTATTAGCCCATTAGCCAGTGCAATTAAGGAACTTACAACTTAGGATGAAATCAAACCATGTAGTTTTGGTCTGATTTTCAGCTAACTGACAAGCCTGCTACTTTGTTTTCTTTCCCTAGACAATATCTGAACCTTAACATAGACACCTCAGACTTCTCTAGTATGTCCATGCTGATGGTAACCATTGAGCGAATGTGGTGTCAGTAGTAAGATGAATGAGAAAAGAACCTTTTGCCTATTAAGTCCACAGAATTTTGTCTTCAAGTAACTGAGTTACAGCACTATGCCACCAATGCCAACCAGTGTTATAGATGAAAATAACCATTTTTTAATTATTCTATTTTCTGATAAGGCAAAATTTCATCTGAGTGGAATAAACTCTTAAAGGTAACGATTGGTGTGGTTTGATTTTTTTTGCAAGACTGATAAACAGGAATTTATGCTGTGACTTGTTGACAGACTATGTATTTTTCAAAGTGAAAAAAACTTAGGTGGTAAAAGAATTTGGTTTTCCAACAAGATGGCGCTCTCCAGTAACCATATATATGCAACTCTTAAGAGCGTAACAGGCCTTAGGAAGCCACTTGACTTTTTCTTTTGGGGTCTGTGACATCAACTATTCACAGAAAAGAATAATTCTGATGAGATAGTTTCAGACAGTTATGTTGCTGAATACCTAATGAGAAGTTGGAGAAGTTGAAAATGATCTTG
>JAQJVL010005360.1:0-36024 GCA_035578905.1 Stictocephala bisonia | reverse complement strand
TAGTTAATATTGTCGGAATAAAAGCTATCTTACAGATTTTAAGCAGTTTTACATAATTTCAATACTGGCACTTCAAGTTGATATACTTTCATGAATAGAAAATAACTTTATTTCTAGATTTTAAGCAGTTTTAATATAATTTCAATAACGGGCCATTCAGGTAGATACTTTATTGAATAGAATAGAACTGTTTTTCTTGAGTTTAAGGAGTTTTTGTATAATTTCAATAACCGGCTCTTCAGGTGGATACTTTAATGAATAAAATAGAACTTTATTTAATTGATACATAAACCACAATATCAAATCACATTACACATATATCTCAAATTTAACTAAAAAAATACACAAAAAACTAGAAGAATAATCCAAAATCAGCGCATAAATAAATAAAAGTAAAAATATTTCATGCAGAAATAAATTTTATCTCTGCATGAAATATTTTTATTTTTTTTTAATTTTATTTTTATTATTGTCCTCCCAGACAAAGCCTAATCGGACGAACTGATATTTTAATGACACGCACCTAAAGCAGTAGTTAAGACATAAAATAAAAACAAAATCTATCCAAATTCATATATTACAGTTACAAAAACATAACATGAGTTACATTTCATAACAAGTAAATATATTAGCTAAAATATGTGTGTATGCCTAGAACAAAATTATCATAATAATAATAATAAATTAAAGGAGAACTGAATCAACTAATTTGATGAAAACAAATTTCAAACTAATATGTTGAAAAACATTGTTTCAATATTTGGTATAGTAAATAGCTACTAACACAGTTTTCGGCTGAAATGAGATTTGTTAGTTAAATCTCTGATATTACATGGTAATTTACTAAACATTTTAGATACATAAAAACTGCAAGTTTTGTATAGTATAAACAAGATATTTTAGGAATGTTAGTCTTGATTTTAAAATACGCCAAACCAAGTTTAATGACAGCAAGAACAAGTACACAATACACCATAGACTACTTTGTAATTGACTTTGGTACCTGTGTGTTGTTTGGGGTGGGCTGCGTCTATGTAACCACCAAAATTAGTTTAGTTTGGTTTGTCCCAGTTTGGCTGGCTAAACATGTCGATCACACGTGGAACCATATTTGGACAATGTGAGATATCATTGAGTTATATTTAGTACAGTATTTCAAATATTTTCTTACATCTATCCCATATAAAACGAGAACTGTAGCTTCTTGTCACCTACAACTCCAAATTATTATTTTTAAATAAATAAATAAGGTCTTTATTTTGGAGCGGTTTTAAACAAACAATGCTAGTTTACAAAACAACTCAAGTCATATTACAATTATTTAAAAAATTAAAAGCTAATTTCAATTATTCATAATTAAAACACAAAATTACGTATACAGTAGGCCTACACTTATATATGGATGTATCAGCTTGTATTATACATTAAATATTTATATACATTGTTTTTATATGTAGTTTCAGATACACCCTGGCCTGTTAAACTGGAGGAATTATTCATTAAATAATTTTGGAGCAAAGTACGCAAATCTTTTTCTTTCACATTCACGGCGAACGCGAGGCATCTCCAAAACTTGATCCTGTCTAGTGCTGCGAGATCGGATCTGAGACCTGTTTTTTAGTTTTTCTCTCAAATATCCCGGCCTGCCAGTGGTAAGGATTCTATAAAGTAGGCATAAGGAGCGCAGAGTACAAGTATCAGTTACAGTCAGCAAACCCAGTGATCGTCGCGCCTCCGAAACATGGTCAAACCTTCTTAGTCCACATACATACCTGATACACATATTTTGCACTCTCTGTAATTTGTCTAAATCCCCTTTAGACACAATATTGCCATACACAGGGAGGCAGTAATCGATCACAGTGAGCACAAGAGCCTGGACAAGGCGAAGCTTTGTCTCTAGGAAACAAGTACCTATGTTTGTATAACATTCTCAGTCGACTAAGGGCCCGCCGACAAACAGCACTTACATGACCAGACAAAGTGAGGTCACCATCGAACATGAGGCCCAAGAGCGTTGAGGATTCACACTCATTTAGTCTGATAACGCCAAGTAACACCACACTGTAACACCACAAGTAACCACCACACCCTGACAGTAGATGAGTGTAGATAAAAAACTATTTATTTTTAAAACATTAATATTAATATGTTAATAATATTATTAATACAAATAAACAAATTTTTAGATATGTTACCAAAATAAACATATATGCTTTGAAATGTACATAACAGTAATGTAATTGAAAAACTGTTACGACAGAAAAAGGTAATTAAAACAAGTATCATTTCTATAATATAACAGTTCTGGAGGTTAATAAAACAAAATGAATGGAAAAACTTGTCGCCCAACGAACTCGGCTCATGCTTGTCAAAACCCGCTGACCCTTGTTAATGAGAACGTAACCACTCGACGAACTAGCCGCTCAACGAACTAGCCGCTCAACGAACTAGCCGCTCAACGAACTAGCCGCTCAACGAACTAGCCACTCAACGAACTAGCCGCTTAACGAACTAGCCGCTCAACGAACTAGCCGCTCAACGAACTAGCCGCTCAACGAACTCGGCTCATGCTTGTCAACACCCGCTGACCCTTGTTAATGAGAACGTACCCACTCGACGAACTAGCCTCTCAACGAACTAGCCGCTCAACGAACTAGCCGCTCAACGAACTAGCCGCTCAACGAACTCGGCTCATGCTTGTCAACACCCGCTGACCCTTGTTAATGAGAACGTACCCACTCGACGAACTAGCCTCTCAACGAACTAGCCGCTAGACGAACTAGCCTCTCAACGAACTAGCCGCTAGACGAACTAGCCGCTCAACGAACTCGGCTCATGCTTGTCAACACCCGCTGACCCTTGTTAATGAGAACGTACCCACTCGACGAACTAGCCTCTCAACGAACTAGCCGCTCAACGAACTAGCCGCTCAACGAACTCGGCTCATGCTTGTCAACACCCGCTGACCCTTGTTAATGAGAACGTACCCACTCGACGAACTAGCCTCTCAACGAACTAGCCGCTCAACGAACTAGCCGCTCAACGAACTCGGCTCATGCCTGTCAACACCCGCTGACCCTTGTTAATGAGAATGTAACCGCTCGACGAACTAGCCTCTCAACGAACTCGGCTCATGCCTGTCAACACCCGCTGACCCTTGTTAATGAGAATGTAACCGCTCGACGAACTAGCCTCTCAACGAACTCGGCTCATGCCTGTCAACACCCGCTGACCCTTGTTAATGAGAATGTAACCACTCGACGAACTAGCCTCTCAACGAACTCGGCTCATGCCTGTCAACACCCGCTGACCCTTGTTAATGAGAATGTAACCACTCGACGAACTAGCCTCTCAACGAACTCGGCTCATGCCTGTCAACACCCGCTGACCCTTGTTAATGAGAATGTGTCCGCTCGATGAACTAGCCGCTCAACGAACTGGCCGCTCAGCGGAGGTAACAGGTAGGTTGACTCACACATACGTAGGGGATTAGGACCGATCCGACCCACCCTGGACTGGATTTGCGGAGTTTCAGTCCGAATCTAACTGTTTTGAACCCCTAACCCTCGTCAAAACTGCAGGAAGCAGAATTTCAGTAAGGGTCATGTAAGGGTTAGCAAAGGATCTGTTGTTTGCTTCCTGTCGCACCAAGGGGATGCGGAAAAACTGTCAAAACGATATTCTGGACCATCTTCTAAAATACAGTGAGGACAAAGTGAGCCGAAAACAAATTGAACCACTCAGGAATTTGGTACAGTTAATCTGTTCGCGAAAAAAACAACCTGGGCCACCATGGAATATCTCACGCTGGATATCATTGTTTTACATAAAATTAAACTACTTTTACTAATTTTATTACAATATGCTCAGATTACTAATGTATATCGATTAATAAATTTAAAAAAATTTTACCATATAAAATGATACCGTTTTTTAATTACTTATTTATTAGAGAAAATACTTACTAGACTACTACTGAATATTGATAAAATGAATTGTGGATTGCTACTTGTAGTAACCTTGTCACCAGTAGTCAGTCAGAGACCTAGATGAGTGTAGATAAAACAACTATTTAAATTAAAACAATAATATTAATATGTTATTGATATTATTAATACAACTAAACAAATGTATTTCCATTAGAGATGTTACCAAAATAAACATATAAAAATAAGAGTGTATCATTTACGATAAGCAAACGTTTGCTGCTTTAGTTTCAAGAACTATTAAGCAGTCAATTATAGATGAATGTATTTAAATAAAAAGTCATTATGTAGCTAGTAATTTTTGCTAATGAATGTTATATAAATGTGTACTAAAATCATTTCAGAGTAAAGTGTATGAATGGTATTAAAGTGATTAAAAGATTTTCACCTTCAAAAACCAATCAACCCCAGATTTAGTCTTATTACAGTACAGTCATAGGCAAAAACGAAGGACCTTTGAGAGTGGCTCATTTCTGATTTTAGCACATGGAGAACAAAGTGACTCAACGACAAACTGTACCACTCAGGAATGTGGTCCAGTTTGTCTGTTCACTAAAGGACAATCTGTACCATCTTGGAATTCTGCACGCTGTGGACAGTGTCCCCTAACATTCTGTACCCTATGAATGAGGTAGAATATTTTCTCTGACAGTTTTACAACTCGGCCTGAAATTCCGGATCTCCCGGGAGCGGCTGCACTTCCACTCGATTAGTCACTTAGTTGACTTTTCCAATCAATCAGTATCTTTTAAAATTTTGCCATTGTAAAACCGGGCACTTCAATTAAACTTCCTCCAAAACTCAAAGTGTTTAAAATGTTAAATCAGAAATGATTATTATATAAGTAATGAGAAATAATTTAACCCTAATGACTCGCTTAGCTAGTGTAGGAAACCAGGACCTGGAATAACTATTGACACTGGTGAAAGTACAACACAAATTTATTATTACAGTATATCATATAGACAATCCCTTCCAAAATATTACAATCATCTTATCCTATGTTACTCTATACACCTCCTTCAATATACCCTTCTCAATCAATAATAGACAAGACCAATTATACGTTTATAAATCTCCAATCAAATTACTATTAACATTGGCTTCAATATACAGTCCGGTGAATCAATAATTTAAAGAATATTATTTACAACAAGCGACAGCAAACTCCTATACTATTAAATCACAATCCTCTAAATAATTATATAAACGTCACATTAAGAATCAACTAAATAAATATAATATGTGCAAAATGTCTGTACTAACAAGAGAAAATTATATATTCAATAACAAGTTATACTCAAGAATAATCAATCAATTATTTCCAATCAAAATTAATAATCAAACAATAATATATCAACCTTACTAACTATGACGACCTAATCAATTTACCGTACGATTTTATTTATATTATTTTATAAATATTTTTCAAGAGATAAACTAAATATTCAAATGACCCTAGTTGCTATACTTTATTCTTCCCAAGAATTATCCAATATTTATGGTTTATATATTCAACGCAATATTTATTCATTTACTATATATCTATATCAACTCAAAACAACCATTTATACGGACTATGATCAATTACATAAATTTACGTATTCATATATTTACAACTTAAATTCACAATCTCAACACATTAACTTATACAATACTCAATTCCCTCAAACAGTGAATTATATCTTATTATTAAATTAAGATTTTTATTAGCTTCTTATATGAGTAGTGTACTGCCTGTCGGCTTACACTTGGTGTAGGTAAAACGTAATTGAACGCCCTTACAAAATTTCCTTTCATCTACAAAATTTATATTTTCGTTTCCCTTAAACCCTGGAGGTGTTAAACAAATCTTAACATACCCCTGGACTCTATGTCTCCTGCAGGTATGGGGTGTCCACGGGCCGTAGTGGATTCGGCGTCCGCTTGTCCCTCAGGGTCAGGTGGGCTGGTTGGGTCTGGAGTTGCTTGTTGTCTCTTGGTGGTGGGTGGGAGTTGCTTGCAATCCCTTGAGGTGGCTTTTCTGGCCCTCAGGATAGGTTGCAAGTCCAGTCGTCCCTCAGGTTCAGGTTGGCCGCTTGTGAAGTCCTCCGGGGGTTGATATCGCAAGGGGTTGGACCGTGGCTCCAAGTCCTCCTCCTAGCTCGTCCCGTGTTTGCTCTCCAGGGTGGGTTGACGAATTCTAGGTAGTTGAACCACCAGGTGCTGGTCCTCCCTATTGGTCTATTTCCCGAAGTCTCCACTTACCGGACTCTCCTCAGACTCCACTTTCTTTCCCAACTCTTTCCCTAGTATCTCATTCCCCCTGCCACTCACTGGACACGCCTACGATTTCGGAAAAACCAGTTATTATCGGTGGTCCTATTACGGATCACCCTAGGCCCGTTTTCTTGATGGGCGGGACCTCCGGAGCTTCTGCTGAATCTTCGCCGCATCAGCATTGACGATCGGCGTCTTATGAATAAATAAATAAATAAAAAATAAATAAAAAGCATTAATCGGCCCGATTTTGGTGAGTCTAAAACTGTATTATTCTGCTCATCATGTGTACAGTGCTGACCTTGCTTCCTTGACATCCGATCCCTTACTTTCTGAGTTAAAACTCTCAGGATGTCCTACTCAAATGTTACCTACTCCACTTCCTGTACTGTATTCCCTGTTGTAATAAAACCTCTTTCTCATTTTTACTGTTAATATTTATTTTAATTTTATTATTATTATTAATTATGAGGGAATTTTGTCAAACGTGTAGCCGTTAAGTAAACCTCAAAGGTTTACACCATTTTATCTCGAAATGGGTAATAAATATTAAATCTACTCAAAATTACAAGAAAAATGATACAAAACAATATATTATGTACTTTGGTTTAACTTACGAAAATTGTTCGCATTACCTTATAAATCATAGAATATTTTCAACATTGTAACTAATTCACTTAAGATTTACTACAGCAAGTCACAGATTATTTGGAATTAGTTTCCTTGTAATTTTGAGTAGATTTCTTATTTATTAACCATTTTTTAGATAAAATGGCAAAATAAAATAAACTACTGATTGATTGGAAAAGTCGACTAAGTGCTTAATCTAGTGGAACTGTGGCTGTTTCCTGGTGGGTCGGGTTGGTCCTTATCCCCTGCGCGTTTGTGTGAGTGAACCTACCTGGCGACCAGCCGCACTCCCAGTTTGATAATACTATAGAATAGTATTATACCGATGGGCAGACATCGGGTATTGGCAGACATCGGCTAAGGGCATACATTGGCTAAGGGCAGACATCAGTTAAGGGCAGACATCGGCTAAGGGCATCTATTTTTCCTTTTTTATTTATTTATTTATTTATTTTTTAATTCTTTGTTATGCAAACCTTGTATTGTCCTACAACAATAAAGCATTTGAAAATTATTATTCTAGGGTTACATCATTGTACATTTAAGATAAATTAAGCTAATTGAGATTAGATACTTGTTATACAAAACACAACAAACGTAGCAGATAACTAAGAACTCGAGCATTGGGCAGCACTCATTAATTATACTACATATAGCGGAATTTCCTTCCCTAGTTCTCTTATTGGCAGAAGACACTCGCGCCCTCACTTCCACTTTCACCATGTTCGGTTTGCATTGATGATCCGTAACAGTGGTTACAGATTCTTCAAGCGTTAACATTTTACCCTAAATGGGGTAGCTGTATGGTATACTAATACAATTATTGTTATCTACTGCAGGAAGAGTTGAATGTAGGCCTAATTATTAGGTTAATCTTCAGTGGGCCGCAAGTGGCACATCCCTTGCAAGTGACAGCTGTCAACCTTTACCATTACAACAATAACCCTAGTTTAATATATTAGAAGTGCCGCAAATGGTAGGCCGCCACAAGTAGGCGAGCAGCAAATAGCATGAACCCATGGAGACGGAGGGGGTGGCTCGGTCGCTGACCTGAATACATGGGCAGGATGAGTCATCAGGGGCAGACGGGGGCAGTGCGTGGGGTGTAAGAGGTACTCTAAGGCCAGTAAGACAGTGCAGGGACTATGGAGACGGTGGGGGCGGCTGGGCCGCTGACCTGAATACGGCCCGTCGTCGCGGCGTCATCCCTTGGCCGTGGCCCAGCACATCGATACTACATGCCTTACTCTCATGTGTTTTCCCTCCCATTGTTAATCGCCCCCTTACTTTATACTGTACAACCCACCACCATTAATAGCTTGTTCATTCTCTTCTCTATTATTGCAGTACAGTGCTTTCTACTTAATACAAACTGCACTGAACGCAAATCCTATTAGCTCTATTATTTTAGACACAAATTACGAACTCCTTTACTTTTTTGTTATATTTTATCTAACCAAATTTTTTGTTTACCATTTTAATTTAAACGAGAGATGTAAATTGGCACTAAACACAATATCAAACACACATATCTTTGATTTACTGTTTTTATACTTCAAGTATAACACCTACGTTTAGTATCTCCAATATGACGGTGTGGTCCATAATACCCCAATTAGTAAAGTTTTAAAAATATTGCATTTGTTTTTTTTTATTTAAAATTATTTATTTATTCTTTCTGTGGTTTTCCTCTATGTTGTCTACAGACCATAATGTGCCTCAGCTCAATAAATAATATAGTAATATAAGAATAAAAAATATACAGTTTAAAAAAAATAAAAGTATGTTTCCGAACATTCAACAAAATATATGATTTAATAAAAATTAAAATAATTAAACATATTTATTTGAAATGAGGAATAAATGTACGGTACTATAATATGATTACGGTGAAAAATTGGAAATATACACATATTTTCTCACTATGCCTAACAAAAATTGGATATAATATGTTATAAAACTTGAAGGAAAGGTTAACAACAAAAATAATTTTCCTTTGTGGCATGGCTTGCATGATCCCAAAAGACTGTTTTCACAAATCACAGCGTGAGCGTGATACAATGATAAATAAAAATGCAATAAAGCTTTGTTTTACAGCTATTTATCAATGGATCCCCATTGAAATAGTAAGAAAATGGCAGACGTATGTATAACACTGGGGTCCACAGACCCCCACTATAACTTGTTATATTAATTATAAAAAAATAAGTTTGTCTAAAAATAAGTGAACTATTGCAAAATGTCAATAAAAGATTAAACTAAATTTACGTGGGTGCTAAGTACGAATACACAAATTTTTAATCCAAAATAAATACATTAAAAAATTGAGTGGAGTCCAATGGACCCCAGTGATATTTTTGAGGGATATAATAGAAGATGGTTTTCTATTAGTTGATTAAAAAATATTTGAGTAGAAACATATGTTTTCCCTTGGATCTCATTTCATTTAAGAGCATAACTACATTATGGTTTTTACGTGGCTTGGCCAACCAAATCGGCTCTCATTTCACTTAGGAGCATTACTATTAGGATGGAAAAAGGCGATCGCCGCATTCGGTTCTGTTAAAATTTCGTAGTGTATTGAATCAAATGAAGCGGTGCACACGAGCACACGTAATGAACTAGTTGACAGATTATATCAAGTCAAATATTTATTTTGCAATGACATTACAAAAATGTAAAGCAATCGTCATTTCTATATAAAAATCTAAAACATACATCCCACATCAAAGCCTCTGTCAAAACATACAATCATTTACGGTTGCACTCATAGCATAGTCACTCATACCAAATCCCCACCTCCGACACCAGTTTTCAGTCTTCTGATTATGTGGTCTCCCAGTTGTATGCCATAAAATCGTCCACACTATGAAAAGCATGATACGCTAAACAGCGTTTGAGACGAGTTTTTAACGCCTTGAGCGTTGGACATTCTTAATTGAATCCGGCAACTTGTTGACAAAACAAACACTGCGTGTGAGGGCAAGCGTTCGTGGACTACCGTCCTGTGGTTCCCAGTTCGGTAGTTGTTTCTGCCTCTCGTGTCGTGTGTATGTATGTCCCGGCCACTTGTCATAATGCTTTTGGATATGCTAAATAGGGTTGTCTCTAGTATGTAAAGGCTAGGCAATGTCAACAGTTGCAATTTTTTCAATGTTTCTTTGCAGGTTTCTCTGAACGTTAATTGTGCAACAATGCGAACAGCTTGGTTTTTGCAATTTAAATGCTCTGATAAACTGATTGTTTGCAGAAGCTCCCCACAGCACCACACCGTAGGTGAGATGGGGTAAATCAGGCCGTAATACGCCGTCATTTGAACTTGAATTGGGCAGAATTTTGCTAACGTTCTCAAACGTAAATGCCTGAGGACAATTTGGAGCAAATGTGGTCCATGTGGGAATTCCAAGTCAACCCTCGATCCAGGTGTATTCCCAGGAATTTTGAACTAACAGTCATCTGCCAGCCAAATGAGTGGTCTTTCCATGTAATTATATGGTCGCAACGAAAATGACAAAACCTTACATTTTGAGGGGTTTACTTCAAGACTGAGACTGTTGAAATATTGGACATAATTGTTTAAGTCGAAAAAAGCTTGTTGTTCAAGGATCGGTGTTAATTTGTTTATGAATAAAAGGGTCGTGTCATCTGTACTGTATGAGTTGCCCATGCATTAGCGATGACCCTATGTCGTTGACATAGATGAGAAATAGAATCAGGTTGAGTATTGAGCCCTGAGGAGTTCCGTATCTCAGCTCTATTGGTTCAGAGAATTTGTGTGAAATTTGAACAACTTGGAATCGGGTGTTCAGGAAAGAGTGAAACCACTTTGAGTGGCACTCCTCTTATACCATAAAATTCAAGTTTGTCAAGCAGCTTAGAGTGGTCAGCACAATCGAAAGCTTTTGACAAGTCGAGAAATACATTAAGTGTGTAGTCTCGATCTTCTAATCCCTCAACAACCTTTTCGACTAGACTCACAACAGCGTCTACTGTCGATTTGTTTTTTCTGAAACCAAATTAGTCGTCGAAGAGAAGGTTGTGTCTGTTTAGAAACTGCACCATTCTAATTAAAAAGAGTTTTCAAATAATTTGCTTAAAACTGGCAAAATTGAGACATGCTTGTAATTATTTATGGAATAAGGATCTTTTTCTTTAAAATTGGACATACTTTTGCAACTTTAAGAAGTGAGGGAAAAACTCCATTTTCAAAAGATGAATTTATCAATTGCGTCAATGGTGCAATGATCTGTATCGCAAACTTTGAGCCACACGGACATTAAATTTATATCGTTTGATTTTTTGGCTGGGAGCTGCTGAATAATTTTCTCGACCTCTTCCTCAACTACCGGAGCCAGTACCACTGATGTAACTGGGCTCCGTATACGCATAGGGGTTTCTTGTGGAGGTAAATGATAGGCGCCGAGCTCAAAAGCAACAGACGCGAAGAATCTATTAAACACGTTTGCCACATCAGTCGAGTCGTCCACAAGTCTTTCCCCAACTTTAACTTTAATTTGTTTCCGTTCTATTTGCTTATTGTTTATGATGTTCCACACAGTTTTGGGAACATTTTTAGATAAAATGATTGCTTTGGATACATTACCAACCTTTCTGTAAATTATTTTGTAATTTTGGTAAAATATTAAGAAATTTTAATTTGTATTTGTTTTGTAAATTTTGGAGTAGCATTTGAGTTTTTCTCTCGAAACCAAAATTCCTTTAGCTATCCATTTGTTATTTTTCTTTTTTGGTAAATCATTGATTGTTTTAGTAGGACAGCATGCATTTAAGTAAAAATTCAGGCAGTCTGAAAAATATTTTAAAATATTTTCGACTGACTTTGATGAATTGAAACATTTCCACTTTTATTTAGAAAGGGAAGCGTTGAGGAAGGCGATATTACTTGGCTTTGTGTCTCTTATTGTTTTGGTAATTTTGGGCTCCCTTACAATTTTATCCCCACTAATTACAGCCTCTTGGCCGTAGTGGTCGGAAATTGCTGTATTGACCACGTAAACTGTGACACCTGAGAGGTTGGTGATGACGTTGTCGATCGCTGTTTGAGTTGTTGCCAACATCCACGTTGGTGTATTTATTAACAACTCCAGGCCAAACGTTCTTAGCAGGTCGATCAATCTTTTGGTGATTGGAGAATTGTCGACCAACGCATCAATGTTAAAGTCACCCATCAGCACATAATTCTGTTTATGTGCTGATAGGTCCATTAGTAATGATTCGAGTTGTAAGAAAATTATACCTTAATTTTCACTGGGAGATCTGTATATGCCGATTACGACTATTTTTGTTAATTTGGGTGTGAAATTTGATACCGACTGCTTCAAAATCTTTTTCGATCGCTACATTGAGAATGAGCGTGTCGAAAGCATAATTTTGTTTCACGAAAATTGCGACACCTCCTCCTTTGGAGAGTTGACGACAATATGAGCTGGCTAAATTGAAATTTGGAATTTAATAACGATCGATATTATTGTTTTTGAATCCATTTTCAGTTACCACAAGTACGTCTGTTTGTAACTCCTCACACATGATTTGGATTTCTTCTCATTTGTTAGTGGCAAATTTGGCATTTTGATGAAACAGTCGTATTGAACTTCGATTGAGGTTTGAGGTTGTGTGAGTTGGTTGAGTTGAGTCAGTCAAATTCACCCGATATCGGTAAGTGGGGCACCTAAAAAAGAATTATTATTACTAGTGGTCAATCCAGTAGGCTGCTTGGTAGGTTGATTGATCACCAAAGCCTCTGCGTAGCTGACAATTTGTTGACACTGTGAAGGTCGTTTGCGGTTTGGAGATGGGTGTCACTCCGAGGCGGTTAGCTCGGAAGTAGTGGAGACTATGACGGATCCGGCCGACTTGGGAGTTCTGGACTGGGCCATCCCGTCGGCTACGCGCTTCATGCCCTCTAAGATCAGGCAGGCCAGTAGTCGTTTGCCGGCCATTCGCTGGTGCATACCATGCCTAGTGAAGTAGCGTCTTCCAATAAAGTTAATGCTTAACAGCTGCACATGATTGGATCTGGCACAAAGTTCTTCAATAAAGTTATTGATATGTGCAGTCTGTATATGTACGGGGTGGCCCGCCGGTAGATCGTGTCGTATTGGTAGTGTGGAGACAATAACTGCACTAGTTGGAGTGAGGAGAGAGGTGACTATCCTTTCGAGATGATTTTATACATTCTTGGGGGCTCCTGCTTCAACGTCGTTAGTGCCCGCTATCAACATAGTACAGCTCCTTGGTGGTGGTGGACTTCCAGACGACACTGACAAGACCTGCTCCGGGCTTACACATCCCACTCACTTTTATCTTGGGGCTGATCTTCTCCTGCAGCATGCTGGCCAGTAAATTAATGACTGGTGGGCTGATGGTGTTCGGTTTGGGATTTAAAACTTTTATGAATCTTGTGCTGACAGTTATGTTGTTTGTTGTTAGACCTATGTGTCGCGTTAAACCTATAGGTGGTGTGATTTTTGGTAAGGTTCAGGTTCTTCTTCCGGCAGCTTTGTGAATCTGTTCTGAGTGAGGACTGGAGGTGATTTTTTTCTTTGGCATAAGATCCAGTTTTCCTGTTTTTCTTGTGAGAACCTACTTCCAAACTCGAGATCCTTTTTTTCCGCTCTCAGGCAACTAACCTCAGCTTCCAGAACTTCGATGGTGGTGCGAAGACTTGTTATAAAATCCTGTGTATTCTGACAATGTTGACAGATTGTCTGCTGTATCTCACACTGAGTGGAACAGTCCGAATGAGAGACCTACTTCGGCGAGTCCGCTCGTGGTGTGTTGCTGATGAATATCTGGTCAGTGTACTCCAGCAGTCGAGCATCTGATTCTATAGTGTGGTCGAGGACGCATTTTAGCTGGTTCTTGACCTCCGATAGCTTGTCCTCTAGTGTATTAACAGGCAATACACTAATATGCGACTTGCAATTCCACCAATAGAAATGGTAGCATTGACAATAAGGTATAGTAAGTTAAGCAATTATTTTTTTGTTTTCATCATGGTACTATTGTTTATGGAATAATTTATTTTGTTTTTAATTGGCACATTTAAAAAGTGTTAGAAAACTTTGGTGACTAAACTGTTCAGTATGTCACAATTGAATATACCTGTTAATATTTTTTTGCCACATTTATATTCCGCGAAAATATATTCATTTCTTATATAGGTAATCTTGTTTGCAATATTTAAATATATTTATGTACAATATTGCTATATTATAAAAATAGGCAAATATTTGCTATGGTAATATGCTTAATTTTTACAAACTGCTAATTCAAAAGTGTTTATGTCTTTTATTTTATTGCATATAGATATTACACATAAAAACTCAATATGTATAACTTCTTTCTTTAGTAAAAAAGTCATTATAACAACTGGGGTAACAATATATAGTAATATATAAAAAAAATTTCAGTAGAAAAAACAAATGAACAACATATTATTGTGAAATTAATTATTTAGTAATAAAACTATACCAAATATTTAAATTTCTTCTAATATTGAAAAGTAATTATTTGCAAAATGTAATGTTCAACAATTTAATTTTCCATTAGTACATCATATAATGTAAGTAAACATCACTATAACAATTTGGGAAAACATATATGTTAAAATTATAAAAAGCTTTGTTAGAAAAACAAATGAAGAACATTTTAATGTAAAATTGGTTATTAAGTAATAAAAAGGGTTTAAAAAACTTAAATATTTTCTAATATTATAAGATAATAATATGAAAAATATGAACTGTTCGGTATCAAGCACACTGGCAACCACATTGCAAGAGCGGTGTGTCCCGAGTTTCGGTGTTCTGGCGATCAACAGCGGCCCGTGTGCGTCCTAATGATCTGCCATACACCACGGCGTCGCAAACTATCGCAAATGGCCGCAGCCGATCGCGGCGATCAATAGCGGCCCGTGTGCCTCCTAATGATCTGCCATACACTACGGCGTCGCAAACTATCGCAAATGGCCGTAGCCGATCGCGGCGATCAACAGCGGCCCGTCTGACTCCTAATGATCTGCTTACACTACGGCGTCGCAAACTATCGCAAATGGCCATAACTGATCGCGGCAATCAACAGCGGCCCGTGTGCCTCCTAACAGCTGAATAATAACTAAATGCATGTATTTAGAAACAAAATGTTTGTATTTCAAAGTCAAATCTATTGTTGATACTTATTTTTCTTTGTAACGGTAAATCCTTAATATTTATTTATGAAATTAAAGAATAACAACTTACTTCATAGAGGAAAAGCCAACTCGTCATTCGACTCGCCATCACTGACTTCGTCACTGCTCCAGGATTCTTCCTCGGTGTCATCACTGTTTCCAGCGTCCATCACAAAAATCCTGTCCTGCACTTCGTCGCTTATTCCATCAAGATCCCACATATATGCCTCAATTTTCTTCACATGTTCGACACACTTTTTCCAGTTCTCGGCAGTGACGTTGTTTATCGCCTTATGTAGATCCTCTTCAACTGAAGACATATTGTAGTCAGTATTGGTCATGGCAACAGCATTTTTGACTTGGGCCCATACCAACTCTATCGGGTTTAGGTCACAGTGATAAGGTGGGAGACGGAGTACCGTGTGACCATGTTCTTCGGCGATTTTGTCGACTTTATACGTCTTGGCCGGCGTGGTGGCTCAGTGGCTAAGGCTTCGGACTGCGGAGGGCAAGGTCCAAGGTTCGAATCCCCACTGAGCCAACGGTCGGTACTTCACTCGTTGAATAAAGTTGACGCACAGGCCTGTAGGCCCATGTCTACTGGCGAGTGAAGTTAAAAAAAAAAAAAAAAAAAAAAAAAAAAAAAAAAAAACTAAAAAAATTTTAAAATGCGCTGGGATACGGTCGAGTAGTTCTGCCTTGACATCTTTTTGATTGTATTCCACGCCGTTCTCTGTCAGCCACTGTTGAATCTTGAGTTTGTTCCAGCTCATGTTCGGAAGTTTTTTTAATGTCTCACTATGATAAGACGCGTTATCCATTACAATTACGCTATCTAGTGGAAGTAAGTGCATGATTCCGGAAAACCACTCTTCAAAGGCAGCCGCATTCATTTCGTCGTAATGCGTTGCATTGCTCATCTTCGCTGTCTTTTTTGCCCTAAAAATCCATCGAGCGTCGTTTGTTTCTGATGGATCGTTTGGGTCATTCAAAAACCGCGTCTCACTGCCTATGTGCACAACAATATGGCGTCCACCTCTCCCAGGAAGATTGTGCAGGCCAGTTGTTTCTCCATTAATGAACGCTTGCTTTGCCGACTTTATGTAACTGGGCGTCCATGCTTTCTTCACTGTGTGTCCAGCGTTGCACCACGTTTCATCCAAATAAAAAATCTTCTTTCCCTCTTCTCTAAAATTCTTAACCCTGCAGTGGTGACGCCTTGTCTGACAGACCGCATCAGTTAATATTTTGAAATTCCAATAAAACCGGAAGTGGTGGAAGGGCGCGGTTCTCAGTAGCTGTAACATGGGTAGTCCTGAGCTGTCAGTTGTCTGGACACAATCGTCTCATGTACAGTTTTGAGGTTATGATAAGTTACGGTCTGCTACACCAGCGTCACTAGTCCCGTATATGGTCTACTACACCAGAGTCACTACTCCCGTCTTGGATTATGTATTCAATTTAGGTAAGATAGGTTTTATTTTTCTTTATTAGGCATAATTATACGAAACTGCTTACTTTATGAGATGTTTAATGAAATAATATATAAGAAGAAGTACATCAAATTGTGTTATATGAATATTTTATGTATATTTGTATCCTATAAACAAATATTTATACATTTTTGTACCAGTAGATGACAATCTATATTATATGTTAAATATAATTTTTTTTTACAGATAATGGACTACAAAAGAGAACAACAACGCATCCGACGTCTTCTTGAGTGTGCCAGTGAAGAGGATCGTTTTGACGGGGAACCAGTGGTGTTTGATGATGTCGGTGATTCAGATGAAGAGGATCAGGTTGAAGTAAGAGGGGATGGGTCAGAAAGTGAATTTGTTATTTATTATGAAATTTAATGAATAACTGTTTAAAACAATTTTAGGTACATAATTATATAGTTTTAACTTTTCAGACGTATAAAAAAAAAATAGTACTAAAAATATCTTAATTTGTTTTGTTTTATAGAGTAATTTTTAAGGCAATTTATTGTTATGTTACAAACAGATATCAGTTAATTTCTTGTTTAAGTAGTTATTTAATATACAAATGTAGAACTAATAGCCACTATTAGAATTCAAGATGCATATTATAATGATTTTTTTAACTTCAATTTTTTATATTAACTTTTTTAACATTGTTTTAGTTTTTATATAAAAAAAAATACTTTTAAATATGTTTGTGAACAGTTTTTGTATTTAACTAATAAATAAACATATTCTCAAACTATCTAAGCTGTTTTTGTATTTTTCCTGTGCCATTTTGTAAAGATTTTTTAATAAATTATAAATATGGTCTCACAGACCATAGTCACTAAAGATGTCACAAAAAATCACGTCACCACTGAAGGGTTAATTTTCATTAGATATCTTCTCCGCCAAAGTATTATATCTTGCCGTTCAATCAGTATGGCCCGGCGATTTCTTTTTTCGTACTTAAAACCTAGATCGATCATCAGTTTTCTCGTGGTTTCTTGGCACATATTTGGAAGCTCGGGGTCATCATTGATCATTGCATTGACTTTTTTTTTACTGTAGGTGGTATGTTTTGCCTTAGTAGCGAATGAACTTTTCTTTTGATACTATTCTTTTGGAAATCGTCGAAAATCGCCATCTTTGTTCGTTTGCCTACTTGACGAGGACGTTTCTTTCTGGGTGTCACAACAGGGCCGTCGTTCGCTTCTTTTCTTAGCCGCTCCACAGTCGCTCTGCTCGATCCTGTCAACACGCCTACTCTTTCCGCCACATCTCTCTTCGACATTCCCGGATTTTCTGTTCGTAAGACACCGTAAACTTGTAAAATAAGACGTCTTCCCGCACTGGTGTATGCCTGTTTACTCTTAGAGGTGATATACTTCTCCGGAGACGAAGCCCTAACTTCTGCCATTGCACTCACAAATTTGATTCTTCACCGAATAACCCGCAAACATAAACTGACCACAGCGACTAAACAGTTACCTCAGTAGAATATTAGTAACATTAGTGGAACTTATGTATTCCCAGAATACATAATTAAGGCCGGATGTTGGGACGGCCAGAACCGAAGGGAAATATGAATCACGTCCATCCCTTTGCTAATGATGCGGAACCAGTAATGACCGTGGTGCATCGATCATACTAAGCATGAAAGATTTGAGTTAATTTAGTAATCAAAGGTAAACTTTCCATACAAAACCATAATTGTTAATTCTCGTCGCATCCTCGTAGTAAATCGAACAGGTTTCGTTTAATATTACTACAATACTTAAGAATTATAAGAAGAATTATAGTTCCATTTAAGCACTCTTTTTTAATTTTCAATGTTCTTGGTTCGTTTGTTCATGACTGTGTAATGTTTTTTTCTTTTGTAAATACATGACTCTAGTTTTATTTATGTATTATTATTAAATTAAATCCTTATTGCTATTTCAAACACATTAAGCAAGTGCATTTTAACCACTCAATTTTCACCGATTTGCGTCAAATTTTATATCACGATTAACAGCAGGCCGCAATGAATAACGTAACATGACTTATATTTCCATAAAATTGAATCTGGATAAAATCGTATCGGTACTCGGAGCAATACATGTGACTAATTGGCTGCCCGCCGGCCTCCCGACCCAGCTTACGGGTGACAATAGCTTCGAAAGGTGGGCTATTAGCGCGGTCGACTGCGTTTTCCGCCTCAAAGTAGGTGTTGGTCTACTATAATGTCCCACAAACACTCGAACTTTCTATAAATATTTAAGAATGAAACAATCTGGTCACTTGACCACTTCAAACCCTCGGTCATCTTAATCAACAATAATAATGTAAAGAAAAACTTCTATCCCCAAATCTGACAGCGACGATGTGGCCTGGCGGCAGACTGTCACATACTACACCCTGTCACACGTAGCGACTGGGGTAGGTTTGGCTCGCCGGCGAGTAGACCACGTGGTTTTCAAGGTTGGCTACTCGCCCCAAAAGTTGAAAATGTCTGACTTTCCTCGCGAGTGAATTTTTACTCGCCGGCGAGTGCTAGTCGCCGCTACTTACTATGTCACACACAGCGATTAGTAGCAGCTACTCTAGTCGCCATGTATGACAGGGCCTTAACTGGAGCTCGCTCGTGTGTACCGGGCCGTATTGTATGGCAGAGCATTGGGCGGTGCACACGGGCCGCTGTTGATCGCCAGAACGCCGAAACTCGTGGACACATCACTCTTTTTTTTTAATTTTTAAATTTATTTTTCACTACACTACTATGAGTTCAGCTGTTTTCGTTATGTGTTTACAACCTGCGAAACATCATATTTTCAACAGCTGTCTATTGTTTACTACCGAAAGTAACATTGTTTACAACCGAAAATTTTCCACAGTCAACAACACCTGTTTTTATTCCGTAGTGTAGTGAAAAGTATCGTTCAAAACTCGAGTGAAAGTGTTTTGTATGTTCTCGACCATTTGAAGTGCTCGACAAGTCTCGCACTTCAAACATATGGTCTCGAACATGCAAAACCCCACTTTCCACTCTTGTTATGAAATATACTATTTTTATCAACGCCAGTGGCACTTTATATTGACTATTCATACGTTGTTATAGGACAACGGTCCAAACCCATCAAGCTAAATTTAGTTTGACCTCTCGGGATTTGAATCCATGCAATGTAAGATTGCCTATATAAGATGGTGGTATATTTGATTATATATATTGATCATTAATATATAAGATTAAATACATCTGCAAATAAATATTACCATGTATATTTAAGTGTATTGGTTGGTGTAAGTGCAAGTAGCATATTAGTATATCGCCTCATGATATAATCTGTTAACTTGTCAACTAGTTCATTAAATGAACGAATGTTCATACAATAGTATATTTCATAACAAGAGTGGAAAGTGGGGTTTTGCATGTTCGAGACCATATGTTTGAAGTGCGAGACTTGTCGAGCACTTCAAATGGTCAAAAACATACAAAACACTTTCACTCGAGTTTTGAACGATACTTTTCACTACAATACGGAATAAAAACAGGTGTTGTTGACTGTAGAAAACTTTCGGTTGTAAACAATATTACTTTCGGTAGTAAACAATAGACAGCTGTTGAAAATATGATGTTTCGCAGGTTGTAAACACATAACGAAAACAGCTGAACTCATAGTAGTGAAGTGAAAAATAAATTGAGCATTATATATTCATCTTTTCTTTCAGGTCGTCAAATAAGTTAAATAAAGCCACCTTTATAAGTCTGGAACTCAAAAGTGGATGGGGCCCAATAACGTCCATTCTTAGATGGAAACACATAATTTTAGGCAAGATCCATAACGACAAGCCTTTTCTTACGCCTTTAGATGTTGGAAAACCAACAATAGGTATTTTTTAAATGATCTGTCAAGGGCTTTAGACATGATTGATAATATTAAACTATTAGCTAAGCTCGACTACTTTGGTATAAGAAGAACTGCTCATATCTATCACTAAATCCTCAAGGTTCCTAAAGGACTCTGTCATCTGTACTCGATCATATGATAGATACATGATAGGTATTATCTCTTAAGCTAAGTTTGTGCTTATACTAATGTTAGGCTATAAGTGTAAATAATAAATAATTGTGCTATTGTATTGTTTGCTTATCTGGAATAAAAAATGTGACGCTATTTTAAAATGTTTTGATTTGATTTGCCAAATCCAACTTGAAAAACAGTTATTTTCTAAGGTCAACACATGTGTACAACAAACTGTGACTGGGATAGATCTCCAATACTGGCGAGCGGCTACTTGCGATTCTCACTCGTGTGAACCGAATGTAGGAATCGCACCAGTACTGATGGTGGCGATCGGCAATTCTCGCTCGTGCGCACCGGGGGTAACATGGTTTTTCCTGGCTTGGCCAACTAAATCGGGTTTTAGTTCATTTAAGAGCATGACTATAACATGGTTTTTAACTGGCTTAGCTATCTAAATCGGGTATCATTTCATTTCAGAGCTGACAGGTTTAATTGGCTTGGCCACCTAAATCGGGTTTCATTTCATTTAAGAGCATGACTATGACATGGTTTTTAACTGGCTTAGCTATCTAAATCGGGTCTCATTTCATTTCAGATCATGACAGGTTTAATTGGCTTGGCCACCTAAATCGGGTTTAATTTCATGTAAGAGCATGATTATCACATGGTTTTTTTAGGCTTGGCCACCTAAATCGAGTTTCATTTCACTTTTGAGATGATAATTACACGGGTTTTACCTGCCTTGGCCACCTAATTCCGTAGTCTCATTTCAATTAAAAGCATGATTATAAAATGGGTTTTTATCCAATAATACCACTCCATATGCCAGATGAGAGTACACTATGCCATAGTAGGCCATGAGTAAGACACTAGGCGTACAAAACTTTGCAAGATTGCGCAACGCATATATACCTGAAGCAACTTTACCACAAACGTGGTCAAAATGGTCGTCCCAAGGGTGTCACGAAGAAAGCGTACAGGGAAGAAATCGTACAACTGGAATTTAGTGAAATAAGCGTGCAGCCAGTCATGTTTAGGTTTGGCTAGGGTGAAACAAGGGCTGACCCTTAAAGCAGTGGATTAAACAGGCGAAAAAAGCGTACATGCCAATTAGGGTGGGGTATATTAAGTAGAGTAATTGACGAATAGTAATACTTATAAAATGTCAAGTTTGAAGCACTTTTCATCTTTCATGTTTAATCTTTATTGAATATATATATGTAACAGCCGCTCACTAATCAATATACAGATTTGACTTGAGCTCACAAATCAAGTATGGAAATGTACAAAGCAAAACAGCTTTCTTATGTGTGTGTGTGTGTGTTTTTTTTTAGTGGTGCTAACGCTAAAAGTATTGTTTAAATTTATTGTATGTATAACTTGAAATCCAAACAGGTGACGATATATTTGTTAAGTCGGCGATATGCAGATTTTGTGGAACAACCGTGTTCATATAAGGACGTATGCTTCATTAGCCTTTATCAACCCACAAGATGTCGGAGATCAACATTTAATCTTCAGCTCCAGCAAACAAAAACCTCACAAAGTTTATCGATTACTTTGTCAAGCAATGGTTGGAGAACTCTGCCGTTCCAATAGAAATGTGGTCTTGCTATGAAAGAAAACATAGGACAACAAACGCCGTCGAGGGATGTCACAATAGAATAAACAGTATCCTGCTCAACCATAATCCAAGAGTAAAAAATGTTCTGCAATGTTTGAAGAGTGAAGCAGAAGTTACTGAAAACATGTTTACGAGAGTGGAAGTAGAAATGGAAGGTAAAAAGGAAGTACATAAAGATGGACGAACGAATCGCAAAGATAACAAAACAATGCCTAGACACGGGTGACATGTCATACCTTCACTAACTTGGATAGTAGTACAGCAAGTTTGTTAACAATCAGATATTGTACATTATTCGTACGTTTTATGTATATAGTACGTTTATATATAAATAGTATTTTATGTTTAAAGTAGCCGCTTTGTATGTAGACTTTAAAAATTGTAAATAAGAAGAAAACTGACAAGGCTGAGAGGCCGCTTTGTACATTTCTGGACTTGATTTGTGACCTAAGTCAAAACTGTCTAGTTATGTATGAGCGGCTGTTACATATACATATTCAACAAAGACTAATCATGGAGTAGAAGAATAGTGTTTTAAAACTTGATTTTTTTATTTACCTATATTCGTTCGCTATATTATTTTTATGTAAGTAAAAGTTATATAGTTAGTAAGTTTTTTGTAACGCTGGAGAAATGTTTCTAGTCTAAACTTGGACTGAGTTCTTGGTGGTGTACGCTTTTTTCTCCTGTCACATTCCGCGGGTGTAGGAGTTTTGATCCGTGAGGTCTCAGTTAAGGACCGACATAAAAGTGTCAACCTTACTGTTAGCTCCTCTAGACGGAGTTTATATCCGTGGAAAGGAGAAAGTGAGACTGCCGAACAGGGAGGGAAGGCAGCAGTGGATGGGGTATTTTAGGGTAAACAACCGGGTGGTAACATGGCGCTGGTCAATCGGTAGAAACATTTTCCCTAACAAAGTCATATTTATATGCATTAGGTATTCTGATTCTGCAATAGTATTTACTCTCATTACAATTGCTTCATGTCTGAAACAGACCCTGATTACTTCCAGTGTGATTAATTTACTAATTTCATCATTGAATATGTATAATACATTTATGTCCATAACGGCTATAAAACGTTTTGATTTATTTTGAATTTTTAATCTAATGCTTAAATTTAATAATAATGATAATCGGCCCCATAAATTTTATTTTTTAAACAACCTACGTTGCATAGCAATTAAATTTATAAAGTAAACACTATGTCTTTCATTGACGTGATTAAAAATAATAATAAAAGAAAGTCGATAAGCACATTTCTCCTGAAGCAGAATGTACATTTTCCTCTACAAATATGAAAAAATGTGTAACGCTGTAACAAAAATGTATAACTATGATTAATGAGTTATAATGAGGATTGTGTACAATGTTTCCACAAAACTGAAAAAAGTCGATGACAGTACTCATGTAAGTGAGATTACAGACCAATTAAGTTGCATTAATGTTGAGATCTCCGAGTAACAAACACTTAATTGACTTTGAGAATAAAATATTTAATAGAAATTCTAACTTGACAAAGAAAGAGTAGCTACAGCCATTAGTTGATCTGTATAATCCAATTATACACACTCTCCCTAAGGAATTGTATATCTTTAACGCCATTGACTTTAAAGTCAAAATCTGAACTATTGTCAATCATAAATGGCTCAAATTGTAATGATTGCTTTACAAAAATTGCAAACCTCCCCACTTGTTGTTTTTACGACAAAAATAACTGGCCAACTGAAATTTCGGAATTTGGAAATGATTGATGGTTTCAGGCCTGAAACCATATTCAGAGACTACAAACACATCTGGTTCCAGCTCGTCACAAATAAGCGAAAGCTCTTCTATTTTATTAGTAGCAGTTTGAGCGTTTTGGTGAACCAGTGTCATTGTTCCCGGGGAAATTTTAATTTTGAGTAATTGAAAACAAATCGTTTCTGTATGTTTTTGTATTTTGATGTATCTTCTATCGTAGCAGAACAGGAAGGATGAATCTGAAGTGATCTTCAGATCTTCATACTGAGTATAAGAGAACGCCCACATTTCAATGTCTGGACCACCTATGTACCCTACGTACAGAAGTCTCCATTATAGTGGAGATATCTTGTTCGAACCCCACCCCTACCCCACCCTTTCCAGGTGAGCAGATCAAATGTTCCGCCCAATACTAGTTGGTCCATAGCGTTAATTAAGTTCCTATTATTGATCAGTCAGTACCTTCATACTGGTTCGAGTTGCTCTTCGGTCCGGGCTGGGGATATTCACCAATATGAGACGAGAGGCAGGGACAACTTACGCGTCCAACAGCACAGAACAAATGCATTCAGAAATTTGCATTCCCAAGTAAATGTCAGATTAATTAATTATCTCCCTGAAGGTATCAAACAACAAAACGAAAAAAATTCTAAGCTCAGTTGAAAACCATTTTGGTGTCAAAAGCATTTTACTGTCTTGACGAGTTTATGATGGATCGCTGGGATGATTTGCCAAACTTATGGCTTAATTGCAAATATCAAAACTTCGGACCTGATCTGGTGTCAGGTGTGAAAGGTGTGGAATGGCAAAATGTATGCATGGGTTATCGTGAGCATGAATGGGTAAGTAATGTAGTTGACGATTGTGATGCAATGTATTCATTGTCTTTACTCAATAAAGAAAAAATGAAATTGTGTGAATGGACACTGTTGAATCGGTTTCGAAATGACGAGGTCAGATATGGCTTCTCTCCATTTTAAAACGTACTTTACGATATGAAGAATTACGACATTCTAAAAAGTTTTCCTTTTTCCTGTAAAATTATGTTTGTTGTACAGTATAACTAGCCGTATTGAGTCTTAAAGTTGGAATCATTTTTCAAAATATATTCTAATTGCACATCGACATCATAATAACGATCATCATAAAACAAAATCAGTCAAGAGGAGTTTAGTTTTTAATTTTTTTTTTTTTTTTTTTTTTTAGATATGGTGATGAATGAGTCATCCAGTGGTATTTTGATTTTGAAGAAATATATTTTGACTGTGGATATTCAATCATTAGTGTTGTTCATTCATAGATAATTTCTTACTACTGACCAAAAAGAAGAAAATAAAAATTATGAATAAACTCATCACATGCACCATCGCCCTTTATGCAAAGGATGTTTTATTTATTTATTTCTTAGTTTCGTATGTCATACTTTGCGAAATAATTTTATTGACAGTGGTCAATAGTTGAAACGTTAAGTTTGAGCTAAAAATTAGGGCCGAGTTTCCTAACCTTATACCGCCAGATCTACGGTAGAAAAAATTAAACTTGTTTTAAAATATTGAAAAAGAGTTAATTTTCACAAGTATATATTATTAGGTACAACAAAACGGCAGTGTGGTATTTCAGTCCCAGCCCAACACAACGATACATCGTTAATTTCTATCTAAGCTTAAGCAATGTCATTTGACGACTCCTTCGATACAACTAAACGGCAGTGTGGTACTCCAGCCCTCAGCCCGTCACAACGGAACATCGTAATTACTATCCAGTCTTAGGCAATGTCATTTGACGACTCCTTCGATACAACTAAACGGCAGTGTGGTATTCCAGTCCTCAGCCCGTCACAACGGAACATCGTAATTACTATCCAGTCTTAAGCAATGTCATTTGACGGCTCCTTCGATACAGCTAAACGGCTGTGTAGTACTCCAGCCCTAGCCCGTCACAACGGAACATCGTAATTAATATCCAGTCTTAAGCAATGTCATTTGACGGCTCCTTCGACACAACTAAACGGCTGTGTAGTATTCCAGTCCTCAGCCCGTCACAACGGAACATCGTAATTACTATCCAGTCTTAAGCAATGTCATTTGACGACTCCTTCGACACAACTAAACGGCAGTGTGGTATTCCAGTCCTCAACCCATCACAACGAGACATCGTAATTAATATCCAGGCTTAAACAATGTCATTTGCCGAGTCCTTCGATTCAACTAAACGGCTGTGTGGTATTCCAGTCCTCAGTCCGTCACAACAGAACATAGTAATTACTATCCAGGCTTAAGCAATGTCTTTTGACGAGTCCTTCGATACAACTAAACGGCTGTGTGGTATTCTAGTCCTCAGCCCATTACAACGGGACATCGTAATTACTATCCAGGCTTAAAAAATGCCATTTGCCGAGTCCTTCGATTCAACTGAACGGCAGTGTGGTATTCCAGTCCTCAGCCCGTCACAACGAGACATCGTAATTACTATCCAGGCTTAAGCAATGTCTTTTGACGAGTCCTTCAATTCAACTAAACGGCTGTGTGGTATTCCAGTCCTCAGCCCGTCACAACAGAACATAGTAATTACTATCCAGGCTTAAGCAATGTCTTTTGACGAGTCCTTCGATACAACTAAACGGCTGTGTGGTATTCCAGTCCTCAGCCCATTACAACGGGACATCGTAATTACTATCCAGGCTTAAAAAATGTCATTTGACGACTCCTTCGATACAACTAAACGGCAGTGTGGTATTACAGTCCTCAGCCCGTCACAACGAGACATCGTAATTAATATCCAGGCTTAAACAATGTCATTTGCCGAGTCCTTCGATTCAACTAAACGGCTGTGTGGTATTCCAGTCCTCAGCCCGTCAAAACAGAACATAGTAATTACTATCCAGGCTTAAGCAATGTCTTTTGACGAGTCCTTCGATACAACTAAACGGCTGTGTGGTATTCTAGTCCTCAGCCCATTACAACGGGACATCGTAATTACTATCCAGGCTTAAAAAATGCCATTTGCCGAGTCCTTCGATTCAACTGAACGGCAGTGTGGTATTCCAGTCCTCAGCCCGTCACAACGAGACATCGTAATTACTATCCAGGCTTAAGCAATGTCTTTTGACGAGTCCTTCAATTCAACTAAACGGCTGTGTGGTATTCCAGTCCTCAGCCCGTCACAACAGAACATAGTAATTACTATCCAGGCTTAAGCAATGTCTTTTGACGAGTCCTTCGATACAACTAAACGGCTGTGTGGTATTCCAGTCCTCAGCCCATTACAACGGGACATCGTAATTACTATCCAGGCTTAAAAAATGTCATTTGACGACTCCTTCGATACAACTAAACGGCAGTGTGGTATTACAGTCCTCAGCCCGTCACAACGAGACATCGTAATTAATATCCAGGCTTAAACAATGTCATTTGCCGAGTCCTTCGATTCAACTAAACGGCTGTGTGGTATTCCAGTCCTCAGCCCGTCACAACAGAACATAGTAATTACTATCCAGGCTTAAGCAATGTCATTTGACGACTCCTTCGATACAACTAAACGGCAGTGTGGTATTACAGTCCTCAGCCCGTCACAACGAGACATCGTAATTAATATCCAGGCTTAAACAATGTCATTTGCCGAGTCCTTCGATTCAACTAAACGGCTGTGTGGTATTCCAGTCCTCAGCCCGTCACAACGAGACATCGTAATTACTATCCAGGCTTAAGCAATGTCTTTTGACGAGTCCTTCAATTCAACTAAACGGCTGTGTGGTATTCCAGTCCTCAGCCCGTCACAACAGAACATAGTAATTACTATCCAGGCTTAAGCAATGTCTTTTGACGAGTCCTTCGATACAACTAAACGGCTGTGTGGTATTCCAGTCCTCAGCCCATTACAACGGGACATCGTAATTACTATCCAGGCTTAAACAATGTCATTTGCCGAGTCCTTCGATTCAACTAAACGGCTGTGTGGTATTCCAGTCCTCAGCCCGTCACAACAGAACATAGTAATTACTATCCAGGCTTAAGCAATGTCTTTTGACGAGTCCTTCGATACAACTAAACGGCTGTGTGGTATTCTAGTCCTCAGCCCATTACAACGGGACATCGTAATTACTATCCAGGCTTAAAAAATGCCATTTGCCGAGTCCTTCGATTCAACTGAACGGCAGTGTGGTATTCCAGTCCTCAGCCCGTCACAACGAGACATCGTAATTACTATCCAGGCTTAAGCAATGTCTTTTGACGAGTCCTTCAATTCAACTAAACGGCTGTGTGGTATTCCAGTCCTCAGACCGTCACAACAGAACATAGTAATTACTATCCAGGCTTAAGCAATGTCTTTTGACGAGTCCTTCGATACAACTAAACGGCTGTGTGGTATTCCAGTCCTCAGCCCATTACAACGGGACATCGTAATTACTATCCAGGCTTAAAAAATGTCATTTGCCGAGTCCTTCGATTCAACTGAACGGCAGTGTGGTATTCCAGTCCTTAGCCCGTCACAACGAGACATCGTAACTACTATCCAGGCTTAAACAATGTCTTTTGACGAGTCCCTCAATACAACTAAACTACTGTGTGGTATTCCAGTCCTCAGCCCGTCACAACGGGACATCGTAATTACTATCCAGGCTTAAACAATGTCTTTTGACGAGTCCCTCGATACAACTAAACTGCTGTGTGGTATTCCAATCCTCAGCCCGTCACAACGGGACATCGTAATTACTATCCAGGCTTAAAAAATTTATTTTGACGAGTCCCTCGATACAACTAAACTGCTGAGTGGTATCCAATCCTCAGCCCGTCACAACAGAACATCGTAATTACTATCCAGGCTTAAACAATGTCCAGGCTTAAACAATGTCTTTTGACGAGTCTTTCGATACAACTAAATGGCAGTGTGGTATTCCAGTCCTCAGCCCGTCACAACGAGACATCGTAATTACTATCCAGGCTTAAGCAATGTCTTTTGACGAGTCCTTTGATACAACTAAACGGCAGTGTGGTATTCCAGTCCTCAGCCCGTCACAACGAGACATCGTTAATTACTATCCAAGCAATGTCATTTGTCGGCTCCTTTGAGTACAGTCATTTATCTTCCAAATTATAGGTTTGTAAAGACTTGCACTTTTTAAATTTTTGATATTTATTTCTCTTGACTCTAAATCATTATTTTAATGGCTAAACTATCAAAGTATATTACTATAATATCGAGTATAACATGTAAGCTTACTATTAAAATACTGTACAGTACGAAATATATTCAATGAGATTAGAAAGTAAGTTACATCATATATTGAGAGGCCATAAGTGAAATATTGTTACTAACAGACTATGCAGTTGTTCATTCAACTTATATACCAAATATTAGCTGCTGTAAGTTACTGCCGACGTAAAATGGAGGATTGATTTCAAATGATAGTTAAATTATGACACAAACTAATTCTATCAGCACTATATAGTCTAGTGTAAAATATATTAGTTATATTCGCATAAAATAATGTTTTAATTTGTTAAGTAACAGATTAACTTAATTGCCTTTACAACAAAAACAAGCCCGTTGATGATTACCTTATATACAAATACGGTTGTTGAGGAATCACTCAATTACCCTCCATACAAATATGATTGTTGACGAATATAGTACAGTAAACCTGGTAAAAGAGTAAGGATTAAATAGAAAGTTACTGTATTCTCTTGAAATTGGTAATATTATATCTGGGGAGAAGTAGTTCCTTGAAATACACCATTTTGCCTACCCACTTCGTAGTTAGGGTGGTGGGGGAGGTACCTTTATACGGGGGGACAAGGTATTAAAACATAAAACATAAAATGGGTTAATTTATTCATTTTATGAAGAAAATATTATAAACAAATTTTCAATAAAATGCAATCCTGCTGATCTAGATCAACATTCAATATTGAAATGTTCACCCCGAAATTTCAGGTTTTTCATAAGTTTTTTTGAAATAGCGCAAAACCTTATCACTTTTGTACAAATGTTTACAAATGTTATTTAAGCCTAATAATTTTACCTTTCAGAATATTTTATTGTTATTATTTATAACTAGCCAATGGCTAGAAATAGCATTTTAAAAATGGCGCTTTTACCAGTAAATAAAAATAGTGGGCAGTTTCGACGTAAAATCTCCAAAAGTCGAAAACAATATTTGAGACGAAACTTTAGAAAGATAAAATTGTAAAAAAAGTAAAAGTAATAAGGTTTCCACCACAAAAAACATTTTAAAAAATCAGCCATATAATGTTGGCTATTTAGCCACTTTATTGACACTTTGTGGCTAAAAACGTGTTGCGAATTGGAATTTGGTTTTAAAAAAGATAAATACCATAGTATAAAGTCATATTATGTGACTTAATACATACTCAAGAATTCTTTCCCGATTTGGACACATGAAAAACATGGCCGCACTTTGAAAATTAGTAAAATTTGTTATTTACAAAAACGAATTTTCTATATTGACTGATTCCATACAAAGATGATTGTTAGCAAATATCTCACCTAGTTTCCTTATTTACACGGTTGATTAGAAATCACTCACTTGCACTCCATACAAATATGATTGTTGGCGAATATCTCACCTATTTTACTTATATATACGGTTGATGAAAAATAGGACACTCACCCTCCATACAAAGACGATTGTTGACGAATATCTCACCTATTTGACTTTTGTATTCCATTGATTAGAAATCACTCACTTGCACTCCATACAAAGTTGATTGTTGACGAATATCTCACCTAGTTTACTTATATATACGGTTAATTAGAAATCACTCACTTGCACTCCATACAAAGTTGATTGTTGACGAATATCTCAACTAGTTTACTTATATATACGGTTAATTAGAAATCACTCACTTGCACTCCATACAAAGTTGATTGTTGACGAATATCTCACCTAGTTTACTTATATATACGGTTAATTAGAAATCACTCACTTGCACTCCATACAAAGTTGATTGTTGATGAATATCTCACCTAGTTTACTTATATATACGGTTAATTAGAAATCACTCACTTGCACTCCATACAAAGTTGATTGTTGACGAATATCTCACCTAGTTTACTTATATATACGGTTGGGGAAAATCACTCACTCGCTCTATACAAATAACATTGTTGACCAATATATCATCTAGTTAAATTATATATACGTTTGATGAAAAATCACTCACTCACTCTCTATATAAATAACATTGTTAACGAATATCTCACCTAGTTTACTTATATATACGGTTAATTAGAAATCACTCACTTGCACTCCATACAAATATTATTGTTGACGAATATCTCACCTAGTTTACTTATATATACGGTTGGGGAAAATCACTCACTCGCTCTATACAAATAACATTGTTGACCAATATATCATCTAGTTTAATTATATACACATTTGATGAAAAATCACTCACTCACTCTATACAAATAACATTGTTGACCAATATATCATCTAGTTTAATTATATATACATTTGATGAAAAATCACTCACTCACTCTCTATATAAATAACATTGTTGACGAATATCTCACCTAGTTTACTTATATATACGGTTGGGGAAAATCACTCACTCGCTCTATACAAATAACATTGTTGAGCAATATATCATCTAGTTTAATTATATATACATTTGATGAAAAATCACTCACTCGCTCTATACAAATAACATTGTTGACCAATATATCATCTAGTTTAATTATATATATACATTTGATGAAAAATCAATCACTCACTCTCTATATAAATAACATTGTTGACGAATATCTCACCTAGTTTACTTATATATACGGTTGGGGAAAATCACTCACTCGCTCTATACAAATAACATTGTTGACCAATATATCATCTAGTTTAATTATATATACATTTGATGAAAAATCACTCACTCGCTCTATACAAATAACATTGTTGACCAATATATCATCTAGTTTAATTATATATACATTTGATGAAAAATCACTCACTCGCTCTCTATATAAATAACATTGTTAACGAATATCTCATCTAGTTTATTTATATGTACGGTTGATGAAAAATCACTCACTCGCCCTCTATACAAATATCATTGTTGTCGAATATCTCACCTAATTTACTTATATGTACAGTTGATGAAAAATCACTCACTCACTCTCTATATAAATAACATTGTTGACGAATATCTCACCTAGTTTACTTATATATACGGTTGGGGAAAATCACTCACTCGCTCTATACAAATAACATTGTTGACCAATATATCATCTAGTTTAATTATATATACATTTGATGAAAAATCACTCACTCGCTCTATACAAATAACATTGTTGACCAATATATCATCTAGTTTAATTATATATACATTTGATGAAAAATCACTCACTCGCTCTATACAAATAACATTGTTGACCAATATATCATCTAGTTTAATTATATATACATTTGATGAAAAATCACTCACTCGCTCTCTATATAAATAACATTGTTAACGAATATCTCATCTAGTTTATTTATATGTACGGTTGATGAAAAATTACTCACTCGCCCTCTATACAAATATCATTGTTGTCGAATATCTCACCTAATTTACTTATATGTTCAGTTGATGAAAAATCACTCACTCACTTTCTATATAAATGACATTGTTAACGAATATCTCATCTAGTTTATTTATATGTACGGTTGATGAAAAATCACTTACTCGCCCTCTATATGAATATCATTGTTGTCGAATATCTCACCTAGTTTACTTATATGTACGGTTGATCACTCACTCACCCTATTGTATTGATCACTAATTTACTTATATGTACGGTTGGTGAAAAATCACTCACTCACTCTCTATATAAATAACATTGTTAACGAATATCTCATCTAGTTTATTTATATGTATGGTTGATGAAAAATCACTCACTCGCCCTCTATACAAATATCATTGTTGTCGAATATCTCACCTAATTTACTTATATGTACGGTTGATGAAAAATCACTCACTCGCCCTCCTTACAAATATCATTTTTGACGAATATCTCCCCTATTCGATTGATGAAATATCACTCACTCGCCATCTATACAAATATCATTGTTGTCGAATATCTCACCTAATTTACTTATATGTACGGTTGATGAAAAATCACTCACTCGCCCTCCTTACAAATATCATTTTTGAAGAATATCTCCCCTATTCGGTTGATGAAATATCACTCACTCGCCATCTATACAAATATTGTTGTATTCGAATATATCTTCTAGTTTATTTATATATATATATATATATATATATATATATACAGGGTGTTCTCAAAAAAGGTGCCCATAAGGCAGGGCGTGATTCCTCACATCAAAAGAAGAAAAAAGTTCTAATTAACATAGGTCCGAATATGTTTCGTTAGAGAGTTACGGCTAGCGAAAGATTTCGCCTGAATTTCAGTTCCCCTGCTGAAACGAAGCCCACGGGTATTTGTTGGCTGTTAATTAAGATGTACAATTTAGCGTTCTTTATGTAAAATGAACTAAACAATTGAATAAAACCGTTTCCAGACCTGTAGATACAGTAGGTTTTAAGATATATGACGAAATACGTGAAACTTGGTCCCGAAAAACAAGTTCCATTTTGGTTTGAAGCAGATTTACTATGTTAAATGTACAATAAACCCAAATTTTTTTACAGAACTTTTAGAAAGTTTAATTTCGAAGAGAAAGATGTAAAATAAGTCTATAATAGACAAACGCAACCTTTAAAAAATAATCCTTAATTAGCCTACATACAAAACGCATGAAAAATAGACAAAATCTGTTAAGCTCTCTACAAATGCAATATTTAAATTAAAACAGCTGTTGTAATAAAACAAATTAATGAGTTACTAATATTTTTTATCAAGTAAACATTTTTAACAATCATAAATTATCATACATAAAAAAGTTATCTGAATTATCATTCAACAAAAAAGTTACACTTGTCCTAAAAAACTAACCACGTCACAGTAGATTTTCAAAATGTTTCCCCTCATTCAAAATACAAGCATCCAGCCGTCTTCTCATAGACTGCCGAACTCTGTCGAAGATCCCAGGTGTCTCACGTATCCTTTGAATCCCATTAATAATCCTTGTGCGCAACTCTTCTATGGTATCCACAGGCGAGTCGTAGACAAGCGACTTTAAATGTCCCCATAAGAAAAAGTCAAGAGGATTGAGGTCAGGTGACCTTGCAGGCCATGCTACTGGGGCTCCTCGACCAATCCATCTGTTTGGATATGCTTCATTTAAAAATTCTCTTACTTGTAATGTGTAATGAGGTGGAGCTCCATCCTGCATGAACCACATTTTGTTGCGTGTGTATAGTGGCACATCTTCGAGTAACTCATTCAGATCAGTCGTCAAGAAATGTAAATAATTTTCACCATTGAGCCTATCAGGTAAAAAACGAATAAAAATTTTATCACCCAGAATAGCAGCCCATACGTTTATAGAAAACTGATATTGGTGACGGTTCTCTGAAATAGCATGTGGATTTTCAATTGCCCAAATGTGAGTATTGTGGGTGTTAAGAATAGCCATTCTTGAAAATTTTGCTTCATCAGTAAAGATAATGTTATTTAAAAAATGTGGATTTCTGCACCTTTGGATAAGCCATTGGCATAGCTGAACACGAGGAAAGTAATCTCGAGGCAAAAGAGCCTGGACCCTTTGATAGTGATAAGAATGCAACTGCTGCTCATGTAAAATCTTCCAGACAATTGAATTACTAACACCGAAATCCAAGGCTAGTTCTCTAGTACTTCTTCCAGGATGATTCTCTATTTCGTCCAACACGCCCTCCTCCAATTCAGCTGTACACATTGTACGTGGCCGTCCTGATCTACCAACTTTTCCAGGTTTAAAGGCTCCCGTCTAGCTTAGCCTTCTATGAATGGAAGAAAACATTTTGTGAGTCGGTAACTGTCTACGAGGAAAGTGTTCCTGATAGAGTCGTCTAGCCTCACGACTGTTGCAATGTGCAAGACCGTACATTAAATGCATGTCTGCCATTTCACCATTAGTGTACATAATATTCATATTACCTGCCATGATGAATAAGATATTATTAGCTATCAAAAATTAACTGCAACGGCACTCGCACTAACTTGTATTAAAGTACAGATCAACACACGCACATAATGAGCAATGGAAAAATAGCTGCTTGTCATGTTTATTTAAATTATTATAAACATTGTTACATTGTTTGAAAATATGTTTTAAATAGAAATTATTTTGTTCCTTAAATCATATGTTTTAATACAACAGCTGTTTTAATTTCAATATTACATTTGTAGAGAGCTTAACAGATTTTGTCTATTTTTCATGCGTTTTGTATGTAGGCTAATTAAGGATTATTTTTTAAAAGTTGCGTTTGTCTATTATAGACTTATTTTACATCTTTTTCTTCGAAATTAAATTTTCTAAAAGTTCTGTAAAAAAAATTTGGGTTTATTGTACATTTAACATAGTAAATCTGCTTCTAGCCTAAAAGGAACTTGTTTTTCGGGACCAAGTTTCGCGTATTTCGTCACATATCTTAAAAACTACTGCAGCTACAGGTCTGGAAACGGTTTTATTCAATTGTTCAGTTCATTTTACATAAAGAACGCTAAATTGTACATCTTAATTAACAGCCAACAAATACCCGTAGGGCTTCGTTTCAGCAGGGGAACTGAAATTCAGGCGAAATCTTTCGCTAGCCGTAACTCGCTAACGAAGCATTTTCGGACCTATGTTAATTAGAACTTTTTTTATTCTTTTGATGTAAGGAATCGTGCCCTGCCTTATGGGCACCTTTGTATATATGGTTCATGAAAAATCACTCACTCGCCCTCCTTACAAATATTATTGTTGACGAATATCTCCTCTAGTTTATTTATATATACGGCTGATGAAAAATCACTCTCTCGCTCTCTATACAAATATCATTGTTGACGAATATCTCCACTAGTTTTCTTATTTATACGGTTGATGAAGAATTACTCACTCGCCCTCTATACAAATATCATTGTTGTCGAATATCATCCCTAGTTTACTTATATATACTGTTGATGAAAAATTACTCACTCACCCTCCATACAAATATCATTGTTGTCGAAAAATCCCTTTTTCATA
>JAQJVL010005359.1:0-36032 GCA_035578905.1 Stictocephala bisonia | reverse complement strand
CAAATGCTAAAGAATAAGTAAGATATCATGAGTTTAGATATATGAGTTTGTTATATATTCACTCTTATACGTATGTTTTTATAATAATACCAACTTACTGATTCATATTTGTTACAGGTGTTTTTTGTAATACGTTAAGTTTCCGTAATTATATACCATTTCCTATTTAACCAATAATAAATATTATTGTGTGCATTTGTTCTAGTATTTAGTGGAAAATCCAGTTGCCAGGTAATCGTGCAGTTGAATTGATTTATTTTCACGAAGGTATGAGTTCCACGTCTTTTCTTTAAAAAATAAAAACAGTATGGTAATGAAATACTCAACACTATGAGTTCAGACTATATGAACTTTTAGTTTGAATACAACACTTTAATAACGTAAAGCGATAATTCAAACAAATTAATTTATATAAATATCAAGTGTTTAATGTTATAGTTATTAATGTTTAGTTAGCTATACGAACGCACTATGTCATTTATATATTTAATTACGTAAGCACGATATTTATCGAGCTAGAAAGAAGAGAATATAGCATTCATTGTAAAACTTAACGGCGAGGATCGTTGGAATATTATCATAAGTGTTATCTATTGTTCTTCGAGGTATGTCACAAACAACTTGGATAGTAACAGGAAAGTTGTAAAGAAATACGGTTCTTACAATACGGAATAACTCAATAACGGTATTACAGTGGAATGGACCCACCCACCCACACATACACGTACAGTATTATTGACCCATCCGCCCACCCATACACGTACAGTAGTATTATAAATCGCCTGATCTCCGCCTCGCAGGCTGTAAAAAATCTAACGATCTTTTCTCACTACTGTGTGTTTTTTAACATAAAGAGCTATTTATGTTTCTAATTTTAATACTGGTGCTTTATCAATTATTATTGGAGATTTAAAATCCTATATTTATATTATAGAAACATATTTTAAACAAAAACAATAATACGCATTTGTTTTTGATTTACTTGAAATATTAAGGGGATGCAAATTTTGTATCGTAGATGTGTACTAAGAAATCACTTTTTAAGTTAGAAATATACATTAAAAATGAAGCCCTTAAAGGCAAAGTGGACTAACCCCAAAAAGTAAGTTTTGAGATATTAAGTGCTAAAGTTAAAAAATCATATCTTAGGTCAGAAGTTGATCTGGATTATGATTTTTTGTAATCTGACAGATTAAACCCATAGAACTATACTGTTTGGTAAATTATTTAAAAAAACACAATATTTCATTTCCAAAATGGCTTCCAAAATTGAGTAGTCCATTTTGCTTCCATGTCCATTGTGGGTTAGTCCATTTTAACATTAAGGTTAGTCCATTTTACTGTTACGCCTAACTATGTAAGACCTACATAGAGTATAAAGGAGAAGAGAGCAAAAAAATAAAAGGCATGTCACAGTTTAGTCCATTTTGACTTTACAACAAAATGACATTTGGATTAACATTGTTCTAATGGGGGATAGTCCAAATTTGCACTTAATTTTGTGGGTTAGTCCATTCTGCCTCGAAGAAGATGTGTGATAATGCATTTTGGACTAAACATTTTTTTGTTCTAGAAAAAAAAAATACAGCTGATAGAACTTAGCTTGTTTTACCATTAGATAGAGCTGATTTTTCTTCACCAGCAGGTATACCAATCTCAAAATTGAAAATTTGTGGGTTAGTCCACTTTGCCTTTAGGGGCTTCAAATTAGAAAAGAAAACTATGAATTCTATTAGAAATAGTCATTAAAGTATCCATTTTAACATAGTAACAATATTTAAATATTGAATGAAAACACAGCTAATAAACAAAAACAATTGTAAATATTCGTTAAGTTCCTTCTAGCAGTATAGCTGACCAAATAATGTTAAGATAACCATAGAGTAAGGCCAAAGGCCAAGGTTTCACGAGCGCTGCGAGTGAGACCTACTACCAACCGTCATTACCGAGGCCAATGGCTGGGGTGATAGGAGTTGGCACGTGAAGTGTACAGTGGTGTCTCCTAGCGTGTTATAACAATAATATACAGTATTCTGTTGACATAAATAATTATTAATTACCGTATTTTGTACTGTAGATACTTTACAAAAGGTATCCTTCTGAACCATTAATGTAGAACGGTCTATGTCTTACAGCCCGTTTAATGACTATCTTTAATCGTTTTGTTTATTCTGAAAGTTAAGTCTTCAAGATCGATAGACATATCCTAACTTTGAACATTTATATGAAGAAGACATATTATGTTCTAATCTGTAATTGTTGTTACTGTAATTAAACATTTATTAAAGTGAATGAGTACTGAATGTGCAACAGGTTGCCAAGTATCTTATTCGACCAACAAAATGAGACATAGGTACTTGCTTCGCTCTACTAAGGTGATTTATGTAAATTATATTTTATGATGACAATGTTTGTATACTGAAAAATATTGTACCCACATATGTTTAGCTAAATCTGACTGAACTACAAAGCCTTCAATAAACTATGTTATTAAAATATGATTGATTTATTAAATTGACGTTTGTGTTAATGTTTTTAGATAAGATTAGTATTAAGTTAGTGTTTGGCCAGATATTTATGTTCATTTCTGAGTTTAATTCTCTCCCTTTAGTTAGTTTCGGACAGTCAAATTGTTAAATAAATTTACATTTCAGGGAAAATAGTTTACTGTATGAGTCATATTTACAGCATGTCCTACAGTAACTATATGGGTCACCTTCAATCACTTGTCCTTTTCTTTGTCATCTTTACCCTTCTTGTCTTTACAGTGTTCGTATAGGAAATAGCCACCTACTGCAGCCGCTATCAGACCAAGCAGGTAGGGGATTTTGCTTCTTTCTTTTTCCTCTAACTTTTTTGGTGGCTTGATTTTACACTTATAGGGAGATTCTTTGACTTTTGGACATTTTTTGGCACCCACTGAGGCACTGATCACTTTCTGGATCTCGTTCATAGCCTTCATCTGTCTCTCCAGTTCCCCTATCTTATGTGAAATTTCAGACATGGCATCGTTGCAGTTAAATTCTGAGTGATGGCCTCCATCCTTACAATCTTTGAACTTGTCCATATCTTTCTCTTCACATGTTTTTGCTTTCTTTGCTTTACATTCACTTGCTTTCTTCTTTCTCTCTTCAGTACCTTTACATTTAGCCGGTAACGTTTGAGCTGTGCTTAATGCCCTCTGTACAACACCTAACTGACTAGGACGTGCTATGGTTTTTGAAAGCGTATTTAGTGTAAACATTATAATTTTGGTTTAGTTTAGCTGGATTAAAATGTAAATTGTATTCGTGAATTTTTATTTGTATTTTGTTTTTTATGTACTTGTTGCTATGGAAATTCAGTGAACATATTACATTCGTTACGTTTATAAATTAAAACTAGTATAACTGCTTTTCGGTGAATAAAAATCTTTTTATTTAGTTTCAAGTAAACTATTATAAATAAAAGCATGTCCATGACATTAATTTTGTTGTAAATGTATTACCATGAAAAAGAACAGCTATTCTTGTAACAAAAGAATGAAGTTTGATTTTATTAAAGTGGTAAAACAAAATTTAATATTCATATGATTTGTAGTGGGGAGAGATGGCCTATTAAGGCACAGTTCTCATCTCCTGTATAGACGAGCCTATTTTATGTTGTAGGCTCGTTGGAACCTCACTTAGCGTGACTCCGACCCACGGAGCGGCATGGGGTAAACATTGAGTCACAGCGGGAACAGAACTTGAACCGCTGTGCGGCCAGCCACTGCATAATCACCTCACCTATGATCACTGTAAAATGCTATATATATATATAGTTACGCATCTGTTACACATATGATTATTATTTATGACACATTTCATATTATAATTGTAAAATTCATTGGATTTTATTAAATTTATTGCAGTTTATGGAATAATTTAGTATCTATGTAGTGTATATGGATTACTAGCAGAAAGTACCCGTGCTTCGCTACGGATTATGATTAAGGAACATTTACATTAGGACCTATGTACGGGTTGTGTATTTTCGCCGAGGAACGAAATAATTAATTGTTAGTAACTCGAGTACATCTGCCCGTTGGTTTACCAGAATTAAAATTGAGAAAATGAGTCTGGCGTATCCAGTCTCGCCACGGGGAGGCCGGCAGGTAGAGACCATATTTACAACTTATTTAAAAAAAAAAATATATATATATATAAAACATTTAATTAAAGACACCGGGTAGTTTTATTTGGTTAGGCAGTCACCCTAGCCTCTGCCGAATCAATCACACCGGGTAGTTTTATTTGTTAATGAAGTCACCCTAGCCTCTGCCGAATCAATCACACCGGGTAGTTTTATTTGGTAAGGCAGTCACCCTAGCCTCTGCCGAATCAATCCCACCGGGTAGTTTTATTTGGTAAGGCAGTCACCCTAGCCTCTGCCGGAACAGTCTCACCGGGTAGTTTTATTTGGTAAGGCAGTCACCCTATCCTCTGCCGGAACAGTCCCACCAGGTAGTTTAATATATGCAAGTACTTAAATATATTTTAGTACATTTTAGTCTGATAGATATATACGGACATACAAAATTTATTTTGTTGTTGTTTTCTTAATTGATTAGTACATTTTTGTAAACAACATTTTTAGTCCTTTTTTCTGGCTGAAGGACGACCAGACTGTCAGATGAGCTTACTCTAGAACATGCTACGTATAACTGGCCATGGGAGAAACAGTCATTGCTCAGATCTACCCCAGCCATCTTCAAACGTTGCCCTTGTGCCTTGTTAATAGTCATGGCATAGCATAATTTTACAGGGAACTGCAGACGTTTGAATGCAAAATGGTAGTCTAAGGGAATAAGAGGAATTCGGGGAATAAAAACAGTTTCTCCTTGACCAACGCCTGTAAATATTGTCACTTCAATAACATGTTTATGCAGAGTTTTCACCTGCAGCCTGGTACCGTTACAGAGTTTGGGAGGGTTTAGGTTGCGGAGTAGCATTATTGGAGCACCGACTTTTAGAGAAAGAACATGAGGTGGAATTCCAGGGGGGTTCAGAGTGTGGAGAAACTCCGCTGGATAGTGAACAGCGTCTTCTGTCTCAACCACTGAGTCCACAGATTCATACCTCACAACAGCAGAAGGCAATTTTTCTAACAACGAAAGGTTTATTATATTTGCAGAGTCGTTAGTTGGGGTAAGAATCGCCCTCTCTTGCAACCATGTTGGACTATTGTTCACATTGTCATTTAAGTTAGGATATATCTTGTCAAGCAGTGTCTTCATATCACTAACAGTATGACAAAGATTTTGAGGTATTGCACATTTACCTTCATGATCTTCTAGCAGTTTACCATCACCTATTTGTAAAACTAATGTAGAAAATTCTTCTGCTTTCAAATCTCCATTCAAATGAACTCTCATGTTAACTCTCAAAGACAGGATTTTAATTTTTGGCCATAAGAAGGATGACTTAAGGCACGCTTTCACCTCATCAGCCCGAGTTCCTCGAGGTATCACGGGCAAGGTTTGCCTGAAGTCTCCAGCCAGCAGAACTGTTACTCCGCCCATTAGACGTTTGCAGTTCCTGATGTCTTGAAGTGTCCTGTCCAGAGCCTCTATACCTCCTTTGTGGGCCATGGTACACTCGTCCCAAACAATTAATACTGTTTCTTTGAGTACCTGGCCCATATTGCTTTGTCTTGATATGTTGCAAATAGGTGTTTCTGAGTGGTTCAGGTTGAGAGGCACTTGAAAGCTGAATGAGCCATCTTCCCACCATCAAGCAGTGTCGCAGCAATGCCAGAGGATGCAACTGCGATGGCAATCTTTTTCTCACTCCTTATTTTCGCTAACAACAAATTGATCAAAAATGTTTTTCCGGTACCACCAGGAGCGTCCAGAAAAAATAGTTGCCCAGATTCTGAAATAATACTGCAGGTAATTTCTTTGTAAATATTCAGTTGTTCTTCGTTCAGCTTTGGAAAATTTACAGCAACCATTTCACAGAGCTGGACTACATCAAAAGAAATTTCTCTGAGGCGTTCCAGGTTGTTAGTGATGGACTCTTGCTCGCAAAGTGGTGTAGGAAGACCATAGTTTTGGAGACGGTTGCCAGACATTGAATACACCAAATCTTCGAGTAAAGCCAAACATTTGTTGTACACAATGTCCATACGCTGTTGCACATCCCCAAACTCTGTCTCTATCGACCTCTTTACGTCGTCCGCCAAACTGTCGCGGTGTTTTTCCCATAATGTGAGAGGACTACTTACTTGGCAAAACACCAACATGATGGCAAGTAGTTCGCGGATCTTGGACGGGGAGTCTGAGAGTGAAGCTTCTTCTAGTGTTCGATCCCAGTGAGTGTCGTCTTCGAGCAAACCAAGAGCTGTACGTGCAGACTGAAACGTTTGGTGGACCACTCCATTTACGTTCCTAAGATATTCAAATGACGTAGGCCCTTTAACTTCGTGTAGGAGAAGGTGTAGAAAATAGCACTCAGAGTTATTAGGGTGAACAGTATATACCCTGCCTAAAATCTGATCTTTTTTCACCCCGGGATAGCCTGGTACTGATTTCCCTTGCTTTCTTCTACAAAAGGTATTCTTTTTCCATGCGAAATATGACGGAACTTCAGAGTAAAGGAGGGTTCTTACAAACGCATCGGTTTTGCACAGATCGAAGAAGCCCAAAAGAGTAGTTTTTGGCGGGTTGTTTAGCCTTTCCATGACATTTTCTTCGTTAAAATAAACTCTTTGGCCGTTTTCAAGATGAACTGCAAGATGCATGACTGGGGGATGGCGATCGTGTATTGGAAAGCAGAGAATTCGCCAGACAGCTTCAGAAGTACTAATGTAGCATCCTGTCTGGTACCTTGCCACCTCGTCAAGTTCATTTTCAACTGTAAAAGCTGCTTGATTGGACCCTTTGTTGACGTATTTGCAAATATATTTGATAGACTTGACAGAGTTGCAGTACTCGACGTTGATATGCGCTGAAAAGGTGCGAGACAGGACAGGGTTAAAAGGCACCACCTATTGATTGTCAAGCTTTACCCCGTTGATGTCAACAACAAATCCACCATCTGAAGGAGAACGCCTACGGTATTTAGGATAACCGTCTTCCCCAGTCTGTGTTTCTCTTAGTAGAGGACGGGGATACTTTTTCCTGCAAGCTCCATTAACCATACAGGGCGAATTTCTGTTGAGAGCACCACATGGGCCGTGGATCATAGTTGACTTCACAATCTCATGGAGAGCAGGATCTAGCTCTGGGTCAGGTATCTCTGCACAAATAACTTTGTCAATTATGTCTGGTTTAATCTTTTCTTCTAGCCAAAGGAGAATGTGTACATGAGGAAGGCCTCTTTTTTGCCATTATATGGAAAACATGTGACATCTACATGCTCCAAATATAGACCCTTTCGTTAGTTTCATCAAATGCTTCACTTTTAAGTAGAAAACCCGCGCTACCAAGTCATGTCTGTGCTGAGCCTTCTGACCTTCCTTGAGCAGTTCATATATCTCTCGCCATTTTGGGTAGCACGTAAAAGTTATAAAGAGATCTGGACGACCAAAATGGCGGACATGGGTCATGGCATCCTGAGTACGCTCATGCATGTAGCGAGGTCCTCCAGTGAAGCTTGATGGCAGTACAACTATCTTACCCAGCTCCGATACCTGAGCAGCAGCTTTTCTCATGGCATCCTTCAAGTGAATGTAGTCTTCACTCCTCAACTTTTTTGGTTGTTTCGAATGAAGTTTAGCCATTCTGTTTCAATTTTTGCGTACATATCAACCAAAAATTGGTTAAGGAGGTTGCGAAACAAAAGTAAATATGGTTCTTCGCCTTCTCGCTCCATTAAATTATATCCGTAGAAATCAGCTGCAGACACAGTTTTCTTAAGTGCTGTCTTGGTGTTTGGGTCACGCTGAGGGATGTTGATACAATAGCCATCTTCACCACGGCAGAACAGGAGAGGATACTGAAGAGAATCATACGCTCGATGTAGCTCACTGATTCTTATCAGTTTGTCTTCCCTACTGTATAGCACAATGTCTCGCTTTTCAAACACCTGGCCTACAATCAAGACAGCAACTTCGTTAGTGGTAGGAGTATTGTTACGTCCCTTGTGAGCACTCGAAGGCTTCTGGTCAGCAGTGATAACTACCTGGAAATCTTGCTGATCTTTGGGAACAGAATCAATAGCAGCTTTGAACTCTTTGATATATTTGTTATGTTCATGAAGAATTTTTTGGAGCTGGCCTACCAATGCTGGCTTGACATCTTGAAAGTACCCACAGTGAATGTCTCTTTCACGGTTATCATCACCAACAAAATATATCTGAAGGAAAGACGGCTGCTGTTGTGTTCGAGGCATTAAACTCCCTATTCTATGATAAACCTGGCCTTGCACCTTATATGTTGGCATGAAATGGTCTCCTTTTATCTCTTTTGCTCCAAACGACGTCATTTGGAAACAACCATTGTATTTGCGAATATTATTAAGAAAATGCTCAGCCTAAGGTTGGTCGTGAGAAAGAAGGCTATGTAAGGAGTCGGGATATTTTTGAAAGGGAAGCAGATGAACTTTTCCATTACTGCAACACATTCCGGGGCTTTCGTCTTTCCATTTTAAAGCATGGCAGAAATTGCACTTTTCTCGAGGTCCAAGTTGAACTATTTTATCTGTAGAATATTCAATGTTTGGCTCATACTTGAAACCTGAGAGTTTCTTGATTGTCCATGGCAGTAACTTTACTTGTGCACGCCTCTCATTGTACTTTGACGTAGCCTCACGATTAACTTCAGGATGGTTTGTTGAGTACTTCCTTACAGACTTTCTGTTAATCTCGGGGTTGTTCTCGGTATATTTTTTAACAGCCCTTCTGTTTACTTCTGGGTGGCTCTCGGCATATTTTTGAACAGCCCTTCTGTTTACTTCTGGGTGGCTCTCGGCATATTTTTGAACAGCCCCCCTGTGCACTTCAGGGTGGCTCTCGGCATATTTTTTAACAGCCTTTCTATGCATTTCAGGGTGGCTCTCTGTATTTTTAGCAACAGACTCCCTAACCTGCTTTTTTCGGATGGAATCAGTGAATCTTTTCCTTCGTTTTCTACCTCTAGATTTTTGAGGTGTGATCACTGTTACGATTGATTCGTCCGAACTCATGTCTAAGGGAGTTTCTAGGTTTGATAGGATGGGCTGAGAAGAGCCTGGTTGGACTGCAAAAGGTTCATAGACACAAAGGGAAGATGGGCCAGGTTTGGATGTAATAGGGTCGGTGGGTATAGATTCAGAAAAACCAGGTTGGGATTTTAATGTTGAGGCATAAGATTTTGAGGTATGTAGACTGTTTTGAAAATAATTTGGTACATAAGGTTGTTCGCAAGGTATAAGAACGTCAAAGTGCCCTGCCATGTCTTTACCAGAGAACTTAAGTCTTTTTATTTCCTGAACCTCATCCCCATAACAGGCTAAGAGTTTTCTGTCACGAAAGAGCTCGAACTTATAAGGAAAGACCTCTGCTGCAACCATGAGCTCACAAAAGGTTCCATAGAAGTAAGGCTGTGACATGTCGGCGATGTACTGACGTTTAGTTCTGTAAGGGACTTTATTTATGGTCAAGGTGTAAGGCTTAAGTCTGCGCCAGTTGTTGGACACGTGACGCACAATGTCAGCGCGCACTCGGAGTGTTAGTGAAGCTGTACAGTGGACCAGATAAGATAAAGAGGAGAAAAGGCAAGCCCCGTCCCCAGTGATCTTCATGACATGGTGAGGTACTGCCACACCATCAATATCGAATGTTTCAATAACCATTGTCATGCAACTGTTCAGAAAAAGTATTAAGATGAATAAAGAAAAATTTAGCTTTGTATTTTAGAAGAAGAAGATGAAGTGAAAAGGTTCAAACCCAAGCAGATGATCTAGAATTGAAGCAAGCAGTAAGTAAAAGAAGCAAATAGTTAACAGAATAAAATACCAATATAAACTCATGTAGTAAGGGAACACCCTACCCAAAGTGGAGTGGCCGGAGTTGTAACTACAGAGTTATGTCAACTGTATCAAGTTTGAACCAAGAGAACTATTAAGAATGTCAGAGTTATGACATGAAAAAAGGTAAAAAAATGATGGTATGAAAGGATGTGAGGCAATCGAATACTATGGTAGCAAATAGTGGGGCAAAAGAAAATATTTAAGAAAAAGTAGGTAGTATTCAGAAGCAATAAGCAATGGACAGAACTGAACAAACAGCAAAGCAGTGTTCAGGTCAAAAGCGTGTACTGGACTGATATGAGCCGAGCCGTACTGCGGTGCGGTGCTGGTGAGGTGCGGGGAGTGGGAGGGAGGGCAGAGGTCAACTGATAAGAACCGGCCTTCTACAGCCAAGACTGCTATCGCTAATTTACAATCAGCCGAAGAATCATAGTATCAAGTTTATTTGTGATCTGTTGTCTAGGTTTAGAAAATATACAACAATCGTCAAGTATCGAGTTTTTTGCTGTTTGGTTTGAAACGTGATTGAAATGTTTTTTTTTTATAAGCACTTATGCAAAGTATAAAGAGTTATAGTGCCGAGCAGAACCAAACTTGTTGTAAAATTTTTATTACAGTTCATTTAAGACCTAAAAGAAAGCTTAGCACCAATTTTAGTTGCGATCTGCTTTGTAAGTTCAGAAAAAACGTGCCAGAATCCATCTTAGACCTAAAAGGAAGTTTAGCACTAAATTTTCTTTTAATCTAATGTTTAAGTTCAGAAAATTCGAAAATTAAACGTCGCGTTTTACGCGGTTTGGTCGAGAACTCGATTTAATTTTTTGAAACAGTTTCTCAGAGAGCACCTACAACTCTAGAGAAAGCTACATACCAATTTGCATTCGAATCCGTTCCTTAATCATAATCCGTAGCGAAGCACGGGTACTTTCTGCTAGTTCCTTATAGTGCTGAAATGACCCGAACTTTGTGAAAACTTTTTTCTAGAGTTAATCTAAGACCTAAAAGGAAGCTTGGTACTAAGTTTTGTTGCAATGTGATTTGTAGGTTCACAAAAAAGACATAAATTTAAAAGTCGCGTTTTTCGCGGTTTGGTCACGAACCTGATTGAATTTTTTGAAACCGTTTCTTAGCGAGCACCTACTACCCTAGAGGAAGCTACGTACCAAGTTTCATACGAATCCGTTCGGTGGTTTTTGAGATTTCGTGTTTAGTCAGTTAGTGAGTGAGTGAGTGGTATTTGGCTTATATATGTATAGATTACCTAGGGTTCGCTGATTGTGCTAGTTTTTAACTTGTTTCTTCAACGAAAAAGAAAGAAAGTAAGAAACTCGAAACTTTGAACAGCAACAGGTCTTGTTACAGCTTTTTTTAAAAGCTCTTTAAAGACATCATTTTATATGCAATTTTTCAAATAATTCTTACTCCTAGGTGGCTCAAAATGTAAAACATTTTGTATTTTAAAGTTGATCTTACTATAACTCTTCTGTACATAAAAAGGATACACTTTTCATCAATGCTACCAATGTCACGTTCTTTCAAAAAACAATAAGATTGGGCCCCTATGTTCCTTTCTTAAAAATTACAAAAATCAATAGAAAGTTTTTAAATACAAAATTTTCTACGTAAACATTTTAAAATAGGAACCTATACCATGTAGCACATCCACTTAAAGGTCATTAGGAATCAAACACTTCGTACCCTTAATACTCTTACACTTCGTTTTGCCACATCTCTATTGGCTTTTTGAATTGCGGACGAAAACCATTTTTTTCCCTAGGAAAATGAGTTTGATTAACAGTATTGCAATATCTAACCATGGTATCTAGAAGACGGTAGGGATCACGCGCATGATGCACAGTACATCTTGGTGTCAATGACGCCACACAGACGTATCAGCTGGTTCATAAGAATAAGAGTTTTATTTCTCCATAAATATACAAGTATGTACATAGAGAATAGTCATACATTGATGATGAGTACAAGTACAATGTCATCTCAAAGCTTAAACTAACTTAGCACTGCTGTTAAAAAAGTCATTCTACGTATAAAATGCATTGTCATACAAATATTGCTTGACCCTCTTCAAAAAACAATTGTTAAAGTCTGTGTCTTTTTCCAATAATAAGAATTTATTAATTACCTTACGGGTCATATGATCGGGAGATTTTTCAAATTTTGCTGTTGAGTGCGAGGGATATATTATGAAATTACGTCTTGTGTTATACGCATTCGTGTGATTTTCAAAAAGGATTCTATTTGTCATGAAGTATTTACATAATTCATAAATATAAAAAGGCAAGGTAAAGTTAATAATTTTGATCTTTGAAATATTTGTTGACAGAGCTCATCAACTGGAACATAATACAAAATTCTAATAGCTCTTTTATGAATTCAAAATATTCTATAAAAATTTTCACACGAAGTACTTCCCCAAATTACCAACCCATAAGTTAATCTAGATTGAATAGTTGCAAATTAAACAGTTTTTAAAATGTTTTTATTAACTGAGTTTGATAGTACTTTAAGAGCAAAACAAGAAGAATTTAATTTTTTACTTAAAGTATTAATATGTATAGAAAATTCTAATTTCGCATCAATGGATATCCCTAAAAATTTATAAAAATAGTTGTGGGTTTACTTGAGTTTTGTAAAGGTTCACGAGTTTTGAATTTATTTTAGTTTTGTTTTCATTTAATTTTAATCCATTTTCTTTATACCAGGTGCTTAAATTAAAAATACAATCCGCAATATTATGATCAAGACTACCTTGACTCTCTTCTTGGACTACTACAGTAGTGTCATCAACGTAGTGAATTGTATTTGAAAAGGTGGAATCCGCATTTTTGGGCGAGTCTGCGACATAAATTAAAAAGAGAATCGGCCCTAATATCGATCCCTGTGGGTATCCTGTATGGCAAATTCCCCAATCGGAGTCATATGAGCCAACTTGATCATTTATTCACACCAAATGAAAACGTTTTTCAAAATAGGATTTAATTATGTTAATTGCTTGTCCTCTGATTCCATAATTTTCCATTTTTTCTAGCAATATGTTTCTGTCAGTAGTGTCAAACACTTTTGACAAGTCACAAAAGAGTGCTGCAGAAGATGTTTAAATATCCATATTCTTAATGATGAAATCGATAAATTTTGAAACTGCATCTATGGTTGAAAGATTTTGCCTTAATCCAAACTGTTCATTGTTAATTATTTGATGTTTTTCAAGATAAGGTAAAAGTCTGTTTAAAATTATTCTTTCCAGCAAATTAAAAAAAAAAAAAAAAAAAAAAACTGATAACAAAGAAATAGGTCGAAAATTATCCAAACTTTTATTTTTGTTTTTATTAATTGGCTTTATGATGGAGTACTTCAGCAGATCCGGGAATATCCCCAACGTTAAGCACTGATTGAATATGGAGGCCAAATGGGGGGCTAAAACTTCAACTACCCGTTTAATTAAAAACATATGAACATAATCCCACCCTGAGGATATTTTATTTTTCAGTTTTCTTGTAGCGGATAAAATCGCATTTGGCATCACAGGATCTAAGAAAAGTGAACTATTTAAATTACTACAATAGTTTTTCGAATAAGCCAAAACTACACTTATATTCGGCTTAAGATCTAATCTTTCAGAAACATTCAAAAATGTTTGTTTAATAAAACTGCTGCCTGCGAGTGTTGAAATAAAATATTTTTGCTTATTTCAACCTCAATATTGATAGGTTTTGAATTGAATTTTCCTAATTCCTGTTTTACAACATTCCAAGAAGCTTTAGACATATTATCAGCGTTTTGAATAGATTTATTGTAAAATTCTAATTTTGCCTTATTAACATCCTTTCTTAAATTTAGTTTAAAATCTTTGTATAGATTCTCTAATCTTTTGTCTTCTGAGTTATTTTTCATTAATATGAATAATTCACGATTTTTTTGTGCTGAGACTGATTATTTTACCACTAAGCCACTTTTTTTTTAGTTTGTTTGAAATTTTCTGAGACATGCTTCTTTGGAAAGTTAGAATTAAAATGGAGCAAAAATGTTTGTAAAAATTCCTTGTATATAGTGTTTACAAAATCATAGTTATTTTCTTCATAGTTTATGCTATACAACGTTATCCGTTGCTCATTTTTTAAATCCTTATAAAAACTACTTATACTATTTTCTGAAAATGTTCTAATGCTAGTTTTTTCTTTGCAATCTGTTCAGAGATAACTATTTCCACAAGTTGGGCAGTATGATCAGAGAGCCCTGGCTGTAATATCCGGGCATTTTCCACAGAACAATTTGCTATTATATGATCAATACAAGTTTGCGAATATTTAGCTATTCTAGTTGGTACATTGAAACATAACTGCACGCCATAAGCACCAACTATATCAATTAGCTTTTTTGAATACTTGTCATTTACCAATGTATTTACATTCAAGTCTCCACCTAAAATGATATGTTGCTTTACATAATTTTTCCTACTTGCTAATCTATCTAGTAATAATTCTAATTGGGTGCAAAATATTTCAAAATTGTGTTTATCTGGGAATCTATAAATGAATACAATGACATAAGTTGAGCATTTCAGGGTAATCTCTATTACACTAAATTCAAAAATGTATTTCATAGCAAGATTTTTATAATCTAAAACAATTTTAGCTTTATCTAATAACGCTTTGTTAACCAATATACAAGAGCCACCTTTCTCACCTTCCTCTCTAAAATAACCCGATACATATGATAATCCTGAGTTATTCAGGAATTCTTTATTGTCATCTCCCAACCAATGCTCAGATAATAGTAATGTTTATATTGACTATGGTACTTTGACAAAAAAATATTTAACTCTCCCAACTTTTTGGCACAACCCTGAATGTTGTAATGAAAAATAAGCATGTTCATTTCTCTAAAAAAAACCGTTATCATTGAGATTACTGCCCCCTTGCTAACATTTATTTGCTTATCTTGTAAACTATTACTAATATTTACAAAAGCTTTTCCTGCTGTATCTACACATCCATCAACTACTCCCAGCACACCTTCTGGAATTTCACTTGCACCAGACTGACTTGCACAACACATGACACTTTCACCAGGTAGATGTAGCCCCGGAGCTGAGGAAGGAGACTGGGCTCTGCACACCTCTGATGTGTTGCGCTTTATCGCCTGTTGTAGGTTGCTGTCGCTGCCTTCAGCTGATCTTGACAGAGATCCTGGATTATGGGTGATAGTTAATAAGCTCTCAAGTTGTTTATTAAAAATTTCATGGGGCACTCCCTTTCTTAACTTTCTATACGAGCTTTGAAAGTAGGATACAATAGTTACCCTTGCATTTGTGTATTTCTGGAACTTAACTATGTTACTAACAAAGTGAACTAGATCAATATTGTCCCGTACACATCCAATAGGTGAACATATGAGGTGTTTCAGTCCCCTCATCTTGAAGTTTTCGGCCATGTCTCGGAAAGCAGCGTCATAATCAGGATAGATTGGTTTACTAAAATATGTAGGTTTAGTGATCAAACTGAAAACTGAAGCCTCTCGTTGATTAACTTGTAAAGTTAGATGACTAGTTACACAGTGTGAAACTTGAGGTCTTCCAAAGCTCTTCTTGAATATTACTGCGACTCCAGCAGTCATGTGGCGAGGGTCATGGAAATATGTAGGTTTAGTGATCAAAGTGAAAACTGAAGCCTCTCGTTGATTAACTTGTAAAGTTAGGTGACTAGTTACACAGTGTGAAACTTGAGGTCTTCCAAAGCTCTTCTTGAATATTACTGCGACTCCAGCAGTCATGTGGCGAGGGTCATGGAAATATGTAGGTTTAGTGATCAAAGTGAAAACTGAAGCCTCTCGTTGATTAACTTGTAAAGCTAGGTGACTAGTTAGTTACACAGTGTGAATCTTTAGGTCTTCCAAAGCTATTCTTGAATAATACCGCGACTCCAGCAGTCATGTGGTGAGGGTCATGGAAATCGGCCGAAATAATGTGAGCATCGACAAAGACATCTGTTACACTTAAATATAGTCATAATCAGTAACTGCTCTTCGTAAATCCCCTGAGCCCGTATATAGTAAAACTTCATAGTTATTAATGTGTATGAAGTTTTGTTGTTGATGAAATCAGTTATTGAGAAAAAGCGGTTACTGATTATTACTACATTCAGTGTAACAGGTAAACCAGCTGATACGTCTTAGTGACGTCATTGACACCAAGATTTACTGCCCATCATGCACGTGATCCCTACCGTTCCGTCTTTTCTAGTTACATTATATTGCATATTAATTTAAAAGTTTAAAAAACAAAATATTTTAGTACCTACAGTTTTACAATTAATTATTTATTACGGTTTTCAAATTCCAGATAAAAACCAAGGAAACGTGTCAATTGTTAGTTTTTTTTCTGCCAAAATAATATTCGTATATATATCAATTAACCTGGTAGATTGGAAATCTTAATGACATATACTCATAAAGGGTAAAACATATCTGAAAGCAGTTAATAGTATTTAGAAGCGAAGCAGGAAACATCTGAGGACATCCGGTACATTAGTCTAACAAGTTTATGATTTAAACCAGAAACTTCTGGATGAGAGGGGTTGTAAGGTTAATTAACGATAGGCTATTCATTGCATTACAAAGGGGGTTGGGAGAATTGTGAATTCCCGGACTTGTATATTAGTTAAGTCTATGCTAGGAGTAATTAAATATTTGTTTTTTAATCGAATATATTTAAATTATTTTGTTTATGGTTAATGGATACACCCTTATGCATTTCCAAACAAAGTACACAAACCAAAAGCCTAAGTAATAACTACTAAAAAATGTTTAAAAGTATTTAATTTTATTAGTCAATATCGGTCAAGATTAAAATATTTATATGTTGATATTAGTATAAGTTGATAGTATTACGTTGTTATAAGTAGAATAATTGTCTGACAAAGAAGAATGACTTTTGTTTATAAATGGTAAAAATAAAAATGATTTGGCAAACATTTGTTGGCCAATTTTATGTTATTTGATTAACTTTGAGTACAGTTTTAACTCCTTTAAATATTTTTCGTCACAAACAGAGAAATCTCAGTGGGATGATCGATAAAATAAATATTTTTGAGAAATGGATACAGATAAACATATAGATGTTGGTAGCAAGTTAACAACAATTTTAGTTGTATATAAAGATATGCATACTAATAACATGATTTTGATTCTATCCTTAGGTGACCTGTTAATGAAGTAAAATAATACAAATATTATTATTTATACTTTATTATTTTCACTGCCTCAAGCAATTTAACCTAGATTGTGCGTAGCCCTTTATCACGCTGTTTCTTACCCTTGTAATGATTGCTTTGTCACGTTGGTAACACAGATTGGTTTATGACAGCTGAGAGATGATGGCCTCAGGACTGTCCAGCGGGGTTTTGTCACAATAGTTTGCTATTTCGGACACAATAACATCTGACAAAGAGTTCAGAATTTGTGTTATAACTTTGATATCATTACGGGAAAATACTTGAAATGAATGCACACATTTGCATTTAAACTCCTTATAAAATGTGAATCTTATATCCTCAACTACAAACAATGTGCCTAGCTGTGTGTTCGATAAATATTATCTTAGATTCCAATTAATAACTAGTGTACAGATCAGACGAGAGCCAAGAATGGAGTATGTAATTCTAAAAGGAGCCCATAGTGTTATAATCGTAATGCAAGTTTTTGATGCTGTTTAAAAATTGCATGTTTTCCTTATTCCACTTTATTTTAATGATTTATTGAACGTATTAAAATTTAATGTGGGAATAATTTAATAATTTTACTGTGGGGATCAATTTAACACTTTTATTGTTTCTTTACTTGGCCACATGAGTTATTATTGTTTAATATTTTATTGTTTTTTTAACATGTGTTTTCAGTTTATTTTCAAACACATTTATATTTTTGTTAGATCATTTTTTACTGTATATGTTTTTTTAATTCTTTATTCATTAATGTTTTAATAGCCTGTTCATATTTATTTATACAATTTTTCATTAAATTATATTTTTGTTATTGTTCGCAAACACATTCTTTTTATATTCTTTAATACATGAACACCTTCCTTCTCCCCACACCAACAGTAGTGACCCCAACGCGATCTTGCTATATGAGTAAAGTTTCTTTATCCCCAGTACAGAGCCGCCGTGTATCGTGTGTTAGCGCGTCACCCGCCGCCTCACGTCTGTCCCTCCCGCCGTTTCGCCGCTCGCACGCCCTCCCGTGTCGCTCTCGACACAGTGCTAACTCGCTACCATGCCGGACACTGATGCTACCCTGGTGAATCGTATTTCGGTCAGGACTCCACCTTTCTGGCCTACTGATCTCGAGTTACGGTCCGCTCAGGTTGAAAATCGATTCTCTCTGGCTGCAACATAGAGACTAAATTTAACTATGTTGCGGGAAACCTGGATGCCAGATATGCAGTCGAAGTGAGAGATGTCCTACAAGACCACCAAGCTCTGGGAAATACCATAAACTGAAGGCGGAGCTTCATATTCTTTTATGTCTTTATATCCTTACCAAACAACTTTATTTAACATTAAATTAGTTATTGTAGTTAGAAAACCATCGAGCATGACACAAAATAAACTTATTTTAGTGTTCAGGAAATTCTCCTGATCAAGCTTAATATTTGGTAGGCCCAAATATATATTTCTAGATATTTGTTCTTGACTTTTATATTGAAGTAAGTAAAAAGAAACGTAACCTTACATTTTTAAACATTGAGATTATAAAATATATACTTGTTAAGCAATAACTTTAATGTAAATACAGCCAGTTAAGATTTTTATGAGTTTCCAATCGTCTTGGCCTGTTTTGCCATTGGGAAGAGATCATTGAACCTGTGACAGTGGGAAATGAAATATGCAGTCACTTCTCATTAAAATAGCAGCGTAGCACTTCTCCCTGTCTAAACCTCAAATACAACTATGCGTCCTAGAACTGAAAATTTAATATTTGCTAAATGGAATATGTTTACTTTGTTAGTCATTAGTATTAATCGACCTGAAAGAAAGACATCATTATTATCTGAAGATCTAAAAAGTACAATATTGATATTGCTGCTCTAAGTGAGACAAGATTATCAGAAGAGGGTAGCATTAAAAAGAAAGAATATACCTTTTATTGGAAAGGTGTGAATACAGGACTACCAAGAGTTCATGGTGTAGGCTTTGATATAAAGAACAGTCTAATTCCAAAACTAAATGAACTAGCAGTTAGAATTTCCGAGAGAGTCATGACTCTAAATATTCAGCACCAAATCACCAAAATATGACTATTATTAGTATTTATGCCCCTACAATGACCTATCAAGACATTGTCATTAACAGTTTCTTTCAAGATCTTGATGGAATAATTGGAAACATTCCCTCTAGCAGTAAAATTGTATTATTAGGTGATTTCAATGCTCGAGTAGGAAATGACTATCAACTTTGTCCTGAAGTCATTCGTAGAAATGGGATTGAAAAACTAAATTCAAATTGTAAATATGGGTTGAACTTACTGAACTTGTGCACAGTTCATGGTCTTGTAATAACAAATACAATATTTCGGCAAACAAATATATTAAAAACATCTTGGAAACATCCTACATCTGGACATTGGGATCTAAATTGGGACTTTCAGACAGCGGGATCTAAATGATGTCAGTATAACAAGAACAATGAGGGGTGTCAATTGCTGGTCCAATCATTGATTAATCCGTTCAAAAATGAATATAAAATTTACCAATATTTCATGTAAATCCAAACGAAAATTATTCAGTATCATTTAGTGACCTTAAAATCAAGAAAGTTCAAAATGATGTACGAAAATGCCTTATATAATTAACAAATAATATAGTTAATTATAAAAATATGTAACCAAATAATAGATGGATAAAGTTCAAAGAAGCAGTTCTAACATCGTGCAGAAATATCTGGAGTATTAAAAGAAAACAAAGTGCTGATTGGTTCAATGGTAATATAAACATTATCAATCTCTTTTGGAAGAGAAAAGAAAGTTATTTACAAAAACGTTAAAAACCCAAATAATAAAACATTTGAAGTTAATTATAAAATTATCAAAGAAGAAATAAAACGAACCACGAGAAGATTAGAAAACAAATGGTGGTCAGAAAAAGCTATATGAATTAGCAAATATTCTGAAAGTCTGGGTAATTAGCCATTGTAAATGTATAAACTAGTTCACGTTAGGGCTACTATTTTAATAAATTGAATGATAAATATAATGAAGTACCCTTTTTATTCATTTTTATAAATATTATAAAAATAAATAAAAAGGGTAATTCATTATATTTATCATTCAATTTATTCTGAAAGTCATGACAACAAAGCCTCCTTTGATGCCTTGAAAACTATTTATTGGCCCAAATAAAAATTGATCTGCCCTACAAAAGATGAAATAGGAAATACCTTAACAAAAAAAGATGATAATAAGAAATAGATGGAAAGAACACTATGAAATTCTACTTACCGTAGAGAGCTGTGTGGATATAAATTATGTCTCTAAGTTGTTACCAGAATATTGCATAGATAACAGTCTAGGTTAAGTCCCAATTTTCTGAAGAAGTAAAATAGGCTATTTATGATTTTAAAAATTAATAAAGTGGTCGGTGTCGACAGTATACAAAACAAAGTATATAAGTTTGGTGATGAATTTATTTTAACAAAATGACATGAAATAATTATATATATATATATATATATATATATATATATATATATATATATATATATATTTGGGAACAAGAAACAATTCCCCAAGATTTTAATGACGACTTATTTAGTAGTACTTATAAATATAAAGGAATTAAATCTGGCTGCAATAACTGTAGAGGACTCTTTACTGTGTACTGCAGGTAAAATATGAACCAAAATAATGGCAAATCGTTTAAGATTATTTTTAGACAAATTCACACCAGAAAAGAAACACAATCTGCCTTTAGAACAAACAGAAGAAGAGCTGTTTAGTGTTTGTATTACGACAAATACAGGAAAAAAGCACAGAACAAAATCAAATGTTGCACCTTGTTTATATGGATGTAACAAAAGCATATGATAGTATAACAAGAAATTTACTTTGGTCTTTCTTGACAAAATTTGGCTGTTGTCAAATATTTTTAAATATCTTAAAATAACTTTACAATAATAATGTAGCTAAATTTAAACAAGAAAATTTATTAACATCTTCTTTTAGTGTAACAAATGGATATACTAGCTATACAAGCTATACATAGCTATACATAGCTATACAAGGATGTGTTCTCGCTCCTTTATTATTCAACTTGTTTATGACAGCATTTATGATAATAGTTGATTTCAAATTACAAGATAGAGGTGTAGGTATACGTTACAGAGTAGATTGAGTTTTGAGTAATCTTAGTTGGATAAACTCTAAAAATAAAACTCATATAAAATTTATAACAGAACTACAATATGCCGATCATCTTGTTTTACTACCACATTCAGCTGAAAAGCTTCAAATAATATTAAACATTTTTTCTGAAGTTTACACTTTGCTTGGACTTAAGATAAATATTAATGAATCAAAATTGTTTATTCAAAATTGACAATAAGATTTCTACCCAGTAACAACAATTGACAACAATTTAATTGAACAAATTGATCATTTTAATTACTTGGGAAGTTATATATCGAACAATGGTAATTTGGACTTGGAATTACAGCACAGAATGCAAAATGCTATTGCATCTATATCAAAATTGAATAACAGAGTTTTCCAAAATACAAACATAAAAGCTAGTGTTACATGCAAAGTCAACAAAGCCATAGTATGACCTACTTTATTATATAGATGTGAGTCTTGGGTATTGTACCGAAAACAATGAAAGAATCTTGAAAAATTTCAACAGAAAATACTCAGAAACATATTAAAAGTAAAATGGTACGACTATAAATCAAACGAAGAAATTCTGAAAACCTCAAATTGCATAAATATTGAAACCCAAATAACTAAAAGTCAATTAAGACGGACAGAACATGTCCTCTGAATGAATGATACACGTTTACCAATATGTGTATTATATTGTGAACTTTTGGAAGGAAAACGAGCAATAGGTTGTCCTAAGAAAAGGTATAAAGACACTGTTAACCACAGTAAGAAATTTGAACTTATTTTGAACTTATAACAATAGCTGGAAATTGGGAGTTACTTTCTACAGATATAACAGAATGGAGAAAGATAGTACAAAAACTATCTTTGTACTATCTTTCTTAACTTAAAATTAACTTAACAGAACTTGAGACAAAAAGAATCAGATAATAGAGATATCCTGTTATGCCATATTTGTGGAAGAGTATGTCTTGCTGGAATAGGGCTTTTTAGCCATTTTAGAAAACACAACTAAAGTAATAAGAATGATACAGTAGTTTATTTTAAGAAATTAATAATTTTAATATTTCATAAAAAAAAGGGAGAAGAAGGTTCATCGAACTTTTGATGCCTTGCTAATAAAATAAACAAATAAAAAAAAAATATAAATATACTACTACATTACGTGTAAAACAACGTCACTTACTGGTTATAACTATGTTTGTTTAAATTAATAAACGAAAAATATAGTATTTATTACTGAAAACGAACAATAGTTTTATTTTACTGTCAGGATTTATCTTCCGCTATAAATACTTACATAGTGGTATAGACTCTTTCGTAAGAAATAGAGAAAAGTTTATGTTGTTTACATGACAAAGCTAATAAAGTACTGTGCTAAGAACGTAAAACTTTAAATAGGCAAAGTAAAACTGCTTTGGAAAAGTATTCAGATTTATTCCTGAACTTTGGCCAGAAAATCGGGAGTAAATGAAGCTCTTTGCTCTTTCTTGAAGTGTCTAACTTCGCTGCTAAATTACACAACTTCCAATGAGTAAATTAAGTGTAAGACTAGAAATTAAATTTAAAGAATTGAAACACAATTACAATTGCTGTATGTGCTTTAAGAAAACGGAAACAAATAACAGATCATTAGTTAGTATGCTAAGGTTTGCATAGAAACTACATTGTTAATGCATAGTAAACGGAGTTACCGTGTAGTTTATGGCTAGTTATTTCCAATCAGTAAAGACAGATTGATGGATTAAACAAAAAAATCAAAATAGTACTCATTTAGTTAAATATTTCTCGTCTAGACACAAGTGAATATTTATTTTGAATTAGTGAGATAAGTCTGAATATGAATTTGAAACTCCTGCTGTAGGCCGACCTAGGAACATGTCTTAAGTAATATCTCTGACAAATTAACAGACGATGGCTATCAGCTGGTTCCTTTAAAAAACTATAACGTAAGAAAATATAAATTTATTTCAATCAATTGATCTTATTGGGAACGTGAAATATTTGCAGTACCAACAATAGTATATTTCATAACTCGAGTGGAAAGTGGGATTTTGGATTTAGCATGTTTGAGAGTATGCAAAACACTTTCAGTTGCATTTTGAAACATACTTTTTACTTCACTATAGATATTAGAATATCCATAAGATTAATTATTAACTATCTGTTTAAATAAAAATAGTCATTGGAATGTTAAAAGTGCCTTTCCCTGTCAGGAGCGTAAAAAAACTTGGATTTAGTTGGTTTGTAGCTATCTGTTCTTGCCTTCAAAATAACCATGCTTTTTAAAGAAAATGCAAATCTATTTTCAAAGATATTAAATAATTTTATCATAGAGCATTTTTCACAAACTCATATGATAAAATACCGTGTTATTTTAAGTGGATGGTAATTTGTGATCAGCGTTAATTAGTTATGGGGCATCAATTTATTTTTGTATAAACCTGGAATGGTACCTATATAAACACTTTTTGCATAATGAATATTGATGCTGAAGCCACTTCCACAGTTAGGGATCACCAACCGAACTTCACACTAACATAACTTACTCAATATAAATAATTTGGATTATCAGCGCCAAATTAAACCTCTATTTATTGTTAAGGCCTCATGAGCTGATGTATATGACAAATAAGGTTAACGTACCTTTGTCGTCTTCAGCTTCAAAATCCTTTTGTATTGGACTACCGGTTTCGGAGCAAGAACTCCATGGTCACACCCACTATCAGTTGTCAAACACTTAAAAACAGTCATATTAAAAACATATATAACGAAAATTTTCACATTTACAAAAAAAAAAAAAAAAAAAACAAAAACAAAAAAAAAAACAAAAAAAAAACACGATAACATGGCCGGTCGGTATGATGGTCAGATCCAGAAATGTACAATTACATTCCGGATTTGACCATAATACCGACCGGCCGTGTTATCGTGTGTTTTGTTTTATGTAAATGTCTGAATATTCGTCATAAATGTTTTTATTATGACTGTTTTTAAGTGTTTTACAACTTACAGTGGATGTGACCATGGAGTTATTGCTCCGAAACTGGCAATACAATACAATAGGATTTTGAAGCTGAGGACTACAAAGGTACGTTAACCTTATTATTTGTTAAACCTCTTCTCGAAGTAATCACAGGTTTACATTCTGATGAATCATCAGTTTCACAACTTATTTATTAATAATACTAATTAACCAATGCTCACATAATATCAACATAAACAGCAAGGTTTAAAAACTAAAGTACAGTTAGATCCAATTAAGGCTGTTTTCAGGTAGTTGAAGATCAATATATGAATGTTTTTAACTATCAATAGTATATATATATAAAGAATATATGCTCCTTGTTAGCTGAGTAACAACTATAGAAATATTTATTCTTTTTTTAAAATGAATTAATTTTATTACTAAAACAACAATTTCTTACAGGAAAGTAATTGTTTGGTCATACATTTAAATAAATTATTACTAAGATTATTATAATTGCTTACTTTCGTTATACTCTAATGTACAGTTTAGTAACAGTTTTATATACATATCGTAAATATGTATATTTCTGCACAAAGCAAATAAACCGACTCTCGTTCTTGAGTAGATCTACGAGTGTAAAGTGTTTATTAGGTTTCTGAAAGTATATGCAAATTGTAGAACGTTGGGCTCCGTAATACGTATTATCGACTCGATGGAAGTGCAGCGCCGTTTGCATTCCCTGAATACTCTGTTCAATATTACGACGAGCATTACTTAGATAAAAAAATTCACATCTTATTTCACAAAAAGTATAAAAACTACATTAGTCATAAATATAGGATGTACTATCTGTTGTTTTTATGAAATGAGACTTGGCTTTTATTCTTTAGCATAGTTAATATTGTGTTCTTTGTTTGAAGATTTATAGTTAAACAATTATGCTTTATCAATTCAATCTATACATTTATTTATCATTGTATAGGTGGGCAACTTGGTCCCCACCACTGTACATGTATGGGTGGGTCCTCACCACTGTACATGTATGGCTGGGTGGGTGGGTTATCACAAATGTACATGTATGGGTGGACGAGTGAGTCCTGACTACCATACGTGTATGAGTAGGTGGTTCGATCTTAACCACTGTACGTGCATGGGTAGGCAAGTGAGTTCTCACCACTGTATATTTATGGCTGGGTGGGTGGGTCATCACAAATGTATATGTATGGGTGGGTGAGTGGGTCATTACAACTGTAAATGTATGGTTGGGCTGTTTGGTCCTCACCACTATGTATGCGTGGGTGAATTGGTACTCACCACCGTACTTGTATGGGTAGGTGGTTTGGTCCTCACCTCTGCACATGTATGTGTGAGCGAGATGGTCCTCACCACCATACGTGTTTGGGTGGGTAGTTTGGTCCACACTACTGTACGTATATGGGTGGGCGAGTTGATCCTCACCACTGTACGTGTATGGGTGGGTGATATGGTCCTCACTACTATACGTGTATGGTCGGGCAGGTTTGTCCTCACCACTGTACGTATACGGGTGGGTGGTATGGTCCTCACTACTATACGTGTATGGGTGGGTGGTATGGTCCTCACTACTATACGTGTATGGTCGGGCAGGTTTGTCCTCACCAATGTACGTGTACGGGTGGGTGGTATGGTCCTCACTACTATACGTGTATGGGTGGGTGGTATGGTCCTCACTACTATACGTATATGATCGGGCTTTTTGTCCTCACCACTGTACGTGTATGAGTGGGTGGTATGGTCCTCACTACTATACGTGTATGGTCGGGCAGGTTTGTCCTCACCACTGTACGTGTATGGGTGGGTGGTATGGTCCTCACCACTATACGTGTATGGTCGGGCGGGTTTGTTCTCACCATTGTAAATATATGGATGGGCGGATGGGTCTTCACAACTCTACGTGTATGGGTGGGTGAGTGAGTCGTCACGACTGCACATGTATATGTGAGCGAGTTGGTCCTCACCACCATACGTGTATGGGTAGGCGAGTTGATCCTCACCACTGTACGTGTATAGGTGGGTGGTTTGACCCTCGCCACTATACGTGTATGGGTAGGCAAGTTGATCCTTGCCACTGTGCGTGTATGGGTGGGTGGTTTGGCCCTCGCCACTATACGTGTGTGGGTAGGCGAGTTGATCCTAGCCACTGTACGTGTATGGGTGGGTGGTATGGTCCTCACCACTATACGTAAATGGTCGGGTGGATGGGTCTTCACAACTCTACGTGTATGGGTGGGTGAGTGGGTCGTCACGACTGCACATGTATATGTGAGCGAGTTGGTCCTCACCACCATACGTGTACGGGTAGGTGAGTTGATCCTCACCACTGTACGTGTATGGGTGGGTGGTTTGGTTGTCACCACTATACATGTATGGTCGGGCAGGTTTGTCCTCACCACTGTAAATTTATGGCAGGGCAGGTGGACTACCACTGTACGTGTATGGGCGGGCGGATTGGTTCTCACAACTCTACGTGTATGGGTAGGTGAGTGGGTCGTCTCCACTGCCCTTAATAGAAACACGTCTTTATTTGTTTATTTCCAAATAATAATCACTTTTGCATTCATGATGTTTTAATAATCGTATTTAAAGTTTCTATAGTAACAATGATATTACAAACCATGAGAAATTTGAAATACTGTGCAAGTGAAAAATCAAACCAAAGCCAAACAAAGTAAACGTAAAGTACTTACTTAGTTAATCTAATTATGTACAACATGTAATTTATAATTATGAAATGTTTTCTAAGAATGTATACTAGAAAGTAGGTTGTATCTCGATTCTGCCCACCGTATAAAATTATGAAAATTTATATCTAATTTCAATATTGCATACGACTTAAACATGGATATTACATTTTAGAATTAAAAAAAAAATATGAATTTGAATAATATCATTCATTCATTTAATGAAATAAATCATAATAGTGTAATACCAGAATAGGCAATCAGCACCTGAAAAAATAGCAAGCCTTAAACAGAATAATTTAACAATAACATGGACATATTTCATCTAGAACAATGTAGGGAGAAAAGTCACACATTTTTGAGGAGTTATCACTTGCATTTGCAATATGTTTATGGTATTGTTTTAAAAGTTTTATAAGTTATTAAAATACTTCTTTCCTTTGAACTTATAGCTTTAGATTGGAATAACTTAACAATAATTCTTTGTATCCTAAATGTTTTTCTTGGTCAAGTTCATTGCCAGAGTTGTAATACTTCATTCATGTAATATCCCTGACACGTCAGGTAATACATCACCCGGAAATAACTTACACTCCATAGCACTTCTGCTCTAAACGCACTAACACTAAGTTCCTTGCCAAAGCTGTAATACTTCATTCATGTAATATCGCTGACACCTCAGGTGATACATCGCCCGGCAATAACTTACACTCCATAGCACTTCTGCTCTAAACGCACTAACACTAAGTTCTTTGCCAAAGTTGTAATACTTCATTCATGCAATATCGCTGACACCTCAGGTGATACATCACCCGGCAATAACTTACAATCCATACCACTTCTGCTCTAAACGCACTAACACTAAGTTCTTTGCCAAAGTTGTAATACTTCATTCATGCAATATCGCTGACACCTCAGGTGATACATCGCCCGGCAATAACTTACAATCCATAGCACTTCTGCTCTAAACGCACTAACACTAAGTTCTTTGCCAAATTTGTAATACTTCATTCATGCAATATCGCTGACACCTCAGGTGATACATCGCCCGGCAATAACTTACACTACATAGCACTTCAGAACTCAACGCACTAACACTAAGTTCCTTGCCAGAGTTGTATTACTCCATCCATGTAATATCACTGACATGTCAGGTGATACATCACCCGGCAATATCTTACACTCCATAGGCCTTAAGAATTTAACACACTAACACTAAGTTCCTTGCCAAAGTTGTAATACTTCATTCATGTAATATCCCTGACACGTCAGGTAAGTCAGTCCATACGGAGTCGAGTCCAGATCCGGGGACTCATAGTCATATAGTACTCAGACAATGTATACACTTAGCCATGTAGTGACGCGGCAGCTTGCCTGCTGTCGTTCTATCTGTAAATATCAGACTGATAAGCATTTGAATTGTCAATCCTTATATACGCTGGTGAGATCTATCAGAGAGTCAGTATATTTGAGCGTGTGGACTCAACTGTTAGTCATAGGTCAGACTATGTTTTTCATGTAATTATATAGATATGCTCAGAAGAACAAACGCCAGCCGTTCCTGACGCATGTGCAGATATTCTACAACTCTTGGGGAAACCGCGCTCAGAGAGTCTGTAGATATTAGAAGTCACAAGAGACATTATTACTTGATGACAATAACGCTACTATTTTGGTAGCGTAGCAGATATACACTGACACCAGATGTCTAGATCGCCTAGACTGTGTTCACCTACTTAAGAGCTTGTTGAGTCAAGATACACTATCAGCAAGTCCACGGCCCCATGGTGGTGATGTGTCAACCTCATAAGAAATCGCTCGCTCCTGTGTATGTGTGTTAATGGGATAGCTGTTCGTGCCAGGACAGAAGGCTAATGCCTCCTGTCCCGCTATGCGAATGTAGGAACAATCACGGGACTGGGGAAGCACGCGTTAGCCGTCTAAAAAACCGTAGGCGCTAGCAGACACGCAGATCATGATGGGTCGGATTTGTCTCGTTTGAAAGCAAACCGGTAGGTTATAAAGTATTTAGTCTCATCGACGATGTAGGTACAGAGAAGGTGCGCTTGCTATAAACCCCGCTTGTATCACTCTAGAGACTGGCACAGGCTCCTGTGTGTTTCAGCCAGCTCAGAGGTAAATGCGCTATAAACGTCTGACTGTATCTCTCGGCAACTCTGTCATTCCAAGGTATTCGATCCAATACTAAATGTGTGCACAAATCACGTCAAGTATAAAGGGTCGCAATGCTCTCTCTAAGCAGTATTGTATGCTTACTCCTAGCTTGGAAATAATGTGAACTATTGATCAGAACTCCATAGCAGCTGTCGGTGCAACTCTAAACTCAGCGCCGGAGGCGCGAGGATAGTCTGATATGACAGTGCAGCACTACACGTTGTTAGTTACGCTCTGAAATATGCCTGTGTGTGCGCTATGTCAAAATAGGTTCTGTCTGATACGTTTCACGACAGTGATCACGAATCTCGAGCGATTCCCCCCAGTCATGCTCTATTCTTAGCGCCTCGCGTTGTCCATCCCTGTGAAACGGCCAACGGAGGCGTATGTTTATTTATGTAGACGAAGAAAATGTATCACATGAGGAAAGATAAGGACTATCAACATACCCGCACCGCAAAGTTCTCACAGAGACCTGATGTTGACTTCTGAAGCGCGTTCCCTTCTGAGTTACTGGATGCTCTAAGTAACCGTTCTTATTGGCGTCTGGCGCCTAAGTTAAGAACCGCGATGCCGTATTCGCTAATGTGCAAGGTGCACAGTCATTGATCATATATGTCAGTTTGGTAAATAATGGAAGAATCACACACTTTTGTACAGAAGAGAAGGAGAGGGGACAATATCACTGAGTCACCATCGGGCGTATGTGAGAGTGATGATAAGTGATAAGATCACGAATTTTAGGTCCAAGTGGAGTACGAGTACTGTTCAACTTCATCAATAATTGCACTGTAGTGCGCTCTTGTGTAGACTAGAAACACGACACACGCTGTCATCCGTAGAAACACTCACATCGAGAGAGTTAGGGTCCTGTCTCTGTGTGCAGTTGCGCTCATATATCTCGTGTGTAGGGAACGTATTATGGTAATACAATTCATTCTCCTAGCATGCAATTGTATAGCTTGACACTCAGGGGTGATAGCATCGCACAGGAAATAAACTTGCAGTGCATTAAGAACTTTCTGCTAAGAGCGAAACGTCACACTATAATACACTAATGTTCTTGAGCCAAAGTTTTGTAATACTTAATATTCATGCTCAATATCTCTGTATAAACCTGAGGGTGATACTTTCGCCGGAACAATTATATTAAACCTCAGCATAGCACTTCGAGAAACTCAGTCGCAAGACTAACACATAATAGTTCATTGCAAGAGTGTTATTACTCCTCCATGTATTTTCAATGACATGTAAGGTTTGATACATCCACACGGCAATATCATTACACTCCATAGGCCTTAAGGAAGTTAACCACAATAACATATGTTCCTTGCAAAAGTTGTAATACTTCTCTTCAAGGTTATAATCCCTGCACGTAAGGTAATTTACATCACCACGGAAATAACTTACACTCCATAGCAATTCTGCTCTAAACGCAACCTTAACACTAAGTTTCTTCCCAAAGCTGTATTACTTCATTAATGTAATATCGCTGACATTAAGGTGATCGACATACCGCCCTTGGCAATAACTCTACACTCCCATATCACTTCAGAAATTCAACGCCACTGGACACTAAGTTTTTCCCACCTGCTGGTAATACTTCATTCATGTAATATCACGTGACTCCTCAGGTGAAACATCGACCGCAATATCGTAAAAGATAATAAGGCACTTAAGAACTACCGCACTAACACTAAGTTCCTTGCCTAGAGTTTGTAATACATTCAATTCAAATGTAATATACCCTGACCTCGTCAGGTTTGGTATACATCACCCGGAAATTTAACTTACACTCCATAGCACTTCGGCTTCTAACACACTAACACTAAGTTCTTGCCAGAGCTGTAATACTTTTCATTCCAAGTAATATCGCTGACACATAGGTGGTACATCGCCCACGGGGCATTAATCTTTCCAACTCCATACCAACTTAGAACTCAACGCACGAACACTAAGTTCTTTGCAAAAGTTAGTTGTAATACTTTCATTCAGCGCTATATCTCTGACATACCTCAGGTGATACATCGCACCGGCAATTAACTTACATTCCATACCTACTTATGCTATAAACGCATAAAACCACTAAGTTCTTTGCCAAAGTTGTAATACTTCATTTATGACAATATCGCTGACACTCTCAGGTTGATACATTCACCCGGCTATAACTTACAATCCATACCTCCTTTCTGCTCTCTAATCCGCACTAACACTATGTTCTTTGCCTAAAGTTGTAATACTTCATTCATGCAATATCGCTGACACCTCAGGTGATACTTCGCCCGGCTATAAATTACAATCCATAGCACTTCTGCCTCATAATACGCACTAACACTAAGTTTCTTTGCAAATTGTGTACTACTTCATTCTATGCAATACTCGCTGTACACCCAGGTGATTACACCTCGCCCGGCAAATAACTTAACACTTACATAGCACTTTCAGAATCAAACGCACTAACCACTTAAGTGTCCTTGCCAGAGTTGTATTACTCCATCCAAGTAATATCAACTGACATGTAAGGTGATACAATCACCCGGCTATATCTTACACTCCATAGGCCTTTAAGAATTTAACACACTAACATATGTTCCTTGCCCAAGTTGTATTTCTTATTTCATGATGTTATCATAGTCCAGACCTCTCACGTCGGTCTTCTGTGGTTCCACCAACAACGCTTTCAGTCTGCACGTACAGCTCTTGGTTTGCTCGATAGTGACGACACTCACTGGGATCGGAACACTAGAAGAAGCTTCCCACTCTCACTGTTGACTCCCGTCCAAGATCCGCGAACAACTTGCCATCATGTTTGGTTGTTTTTGCCAAGACAAGAAGTCCTCTCACATTATGGGAAAAAAAAACCGCGACAGGTTCTGGCGGACGACGTTAAAGAGGTCGATAGAGACGAGTTTGGGGATGCTGCCAACAGCGTATGGGACATTGTGTACAACAAATGTTTGGCTTTACTCGAAAAGATTGGTGTTATTCAAAGTCTGGTCCAAACCGTCTCCAAAAACTATGGTCTTCCTACACCACTTTGCGAGCAAGAGTCCATCACTAACAACATGGAAATCCGCCCTCAGAGGAAATTTCTTTTGATTGTTAGTCCAGCTCTGTGAATGGGTTTGCTGTAAATTTTCCAAAGCTGAACGAAGAACAACGATGAAAATTAAAATTACAAAGAAATTAGACCTGCGTAGTATTATTTCCAGAATCTGGGGCAACTATTTTTTTTATGGACGCTCCTGGTAGGTACCGGAAAAACATTTTTTGATCAATTTGTTGTTAGCAAAATAAGGATAGTGAGAAAAAGATTGCCATCGCAGTTGCATCCTTGGCATTGCTGCGAAATGCTTGATGGTGGGAAGATGGCTCATTCAGCTTTCCTAAGTAGCTGCCTCAACCTTGAACCAACTCGAAACACCTATTTGCAACATATCAAGGGACAAAGCACTATGGTGCCATGGTACTCAAAGAATCAGTATTAAGTGTTTGGGGACGAGTGGACCATGGCCCACACAAAGGAAGGTATAGAGCCTCTGGGACAGGACACTTCAAGAGACATCAGGAACTGCAAAACGTCTAATGGGCGGAAAGTACTGTAGTAAGTAACAGTTATGGCTGGCTGGAGACTTAAGGCAAACACGTGCCGGTGATACCTCGTAGGAACTCGGGCTGAGGAGGTGAATGCGTGCTTAAGTCATCTTCATTTTGGCAAAAATTAAAATCTGTCTTTGAGAGTTAAACATGAGAAGTTCATTTGAATGGAGATTTGAAAGCAGAAGAATTTTCTACATTAGTTTTTACAAATAGGTGTTGGGTATACTGCTAGAAGATCATGAATGGGTAAATGTGCATATACTCAAAATACTTTGTTTACTGTTAGTGATATTGAACGACACTGGCTTGACAAGATATATCCTAACTTAAATGACAATGAGAACAATAGTCCAACATGGTTGCAGAGAGTGTGCGATTCTTACCCCAACTAACGACTATGCACAATATATTAAACTTTCGGTTGGTGTAGAAAATTGCTTCTGCTGTTGTGAGCGTATGAATCTGTGGACTCAGTGGTTGAGACAGAAGACGCTGTTCATATCCAGCGGAGTTTCTTCCACACTCTGACACCCCCCGGATCCACCTCATGTCTCTTTCTCTAAAAGTCGGTGCTCCAATAATGCTATCGCAACCTAAAACCCTCCCAAACTCTGTATCGGTTACCAGGTGCAGGTTGGGAAAACTTCTGCATGACATGTTATATGAAGTGACATATTTACAGGCGTTGGGTCAAGGAGAAACTGTTTTTATTCCCCGAATTCCTTTATTCCCTTAGGAATACCATTTTGCATTCAAAAGTTATGCAGTTCCCTGTAAAAATTATGCTATGCCATGACTTTTAACACAGGAACACTGGGCAACGTTTGAAGGATTGGCTGGGGTAGAATCTGAGCAATGGACTTGTGTTTCTTCCCTGATGGCCAGTTATACGTAGCATGTTCTAGAGTAAGCTCATCTGACAGTCTGGTCGTCCTTTCAGCCAGAAAAAAGGACTAAAAATGTGTTCCCAAAGAGGTACTAAGCACACTTAAGAAAACAACAACACATCGAATTTTGGCATGTCCGTATATATCGTATCAGACATAAAATGTACTAAAATATAATTTAAGTACTTGCCATATATTAATACTACCTGTTTTGGGACTGTTCGGCAGAGGATTGGGTGGACTGCCTTACCCAAATAAAACTACCGGTGAGACTGTTCCGGCAGGAGGCTAGTGATGCCTTACAAATAAAACCTACCGGTGGGAATGATTGGCTGAAGGCTAGGGTGACTGCACTTACCAAATAAAACTACCTGTGTGATTGATTCGGCAAGAGGGCTAGGGTGACTTCATTAACAAATAAAACTACCCGGTGTGATTGATGGCAGAGGCTAGCGCGTGAGCTGCCTAACCAAATAACTACCGGTGTCTTTAATTAAATTGTTATATCTATATATATATTTTTTTTTTTTTGTTTAAATAACTTGTAAATTATGGTCTCTACTGCGGCCCTCCCCGTGGCGAGGACTGGATTACGCCAGGCCTGACCAGACTCATTTTCTCAATTTTTAATTTCTGTAAAACCAACGGGGCAGATGTACTCGAGTTACTAACAATTAATTATTTCGTTCCCTCGGACGAAAATACACAACCCGTACATACGGTCCTAAATGTAAATGTTCCTTAATCATATCCGTAGCGAAAGCCGGGTACTTTCTGGCTAGTAATTCCATATACATACATAGATAACTAAATTATTCATAAACCTGCAAAAAATTTAATAAAATCCATTGGAATTTTACAATCTATTAATATGAAATGTGTCATAAATAATAATCATATGTGTTAAAACAGATGCGTAACTGATATTTATATTTATAGCATTTTACGTGCTCATAGGTGAGGTGAATATGCAGTGGCTGGCACCGCACAGCGGTTCATGTTCAGTTCCCGCTGTGACTCCAATGTTTATACCCCATGCCGCTCCGCTGGGTCGGAGTCACGCTAACGAGTGAGGGTCTCAACGAGACTACAACATATATAGGCTCGTCTATACAGGAGATGAGAACTGTGCCTTAATAGGCCATCTCTCCCACTACAAATCATATGAATATTAAATTTTGTTTTCCCACTTTAATAAAATAAAAACTTCATTCTTTTGTTACAAGAATAGCTGTTCTTTTTCATGGTAAAAAATTTACAAAAAAAATTAATGCCCATGGACATGCTTTTATTTATAATAGTTTACTTGAAACTAAATAAAAAGATTTTTATTCCCCGGGAAAAAAGCAGTTATACTAGTTTTAATTTATAAACGTAACGAATGTAATATGTTCACTGAATTTCCATAGCCAACCAAGTACATAAAAAAACAAATACAAATAAAAATTCACGAATACAATTTACATTTTAATCCAGCTAAACTAAACCAAAATTATAATGTTTACACTAAATACGCTTTCAAAAACCATAGCACGTCCTAGTCAGTTAGGTGTTGTACAGAGGGCATTAAGCACAGCTCAAACGTTACCGGCTAAATGTAAAGGTAAATGAAGAGAGAAAGAAGAAAGCAAGTGAATGTAAAGCAAAGAAAGCAAAAAAAATGTGAAGAGGGAAAAATATGGACAAGTTCAAAGATTGTAAGGATGGAGGCCATCACTCAGAATTTAACTGCAACGATTGCCATGTCTGAAATTTCACATAAGATAGGGGAACTGGAGAGACAGATGAAGGCTATGAACGAGATCCAGAAAGTGATCAGTGCCTCAGTGGGTGCCAAAAATGTCCAAAAGTCAAAGAATCTCCCTATAAGTGTAAAATCAAGCCACCAAAAAAGTTAGAGGAAAAAGAAAGAAGCAAAATCCCCTACCTGCTTGGTCTGATAGCGGCTGCAGTAGGTGGCTATTTCCTATACGAACACTGTAAAGACAAGAAGGGTAAAGATGACAAAGAAAAGGACAAGTGATTGAAGGTGACCCATATAGTTACTGTAGGACATGCTGTAAATATGACTCATACAGTAAACTATTTTCCCTGAAATGTAAATTTATTTAACAATTTGACTGTCCGAAACTTAACTAAAGGGAGAGAATTTAAACTCAGAAAAAGAACATAAATATCTGGCCAAACACTAACTTAATACTAATCTTATCTAAAAACAAATTTAAAACAAACGTCAATTTAATAAATCAATCATATTTTTAATAACATAGTTTATTGAAGGCTTTGTAGTTCAGTCGATTTGCTAAAAAATGTGGGTACA